>JBBKCR010064458.1:0-25552 GCA_037577295.1 Ladigesia roloffi | reverse complement strand
TGTTACCTCAGCAGAACACAAACGCAGATTATTAGCTTTAGCCGTAGCAGTCTGGTAGTCATTTAATGTAAGTGGATTGGCATCAGACCTTTCAAAATAAAACAAACCATGCTCAGACACGTCCAGATTACACCCCGTGGCTCGTGACGACACAGTGATATCTTAAGACATGAAACAATCGGTTTTTGTGAGAATGTGGGGGTAAGCAAGTAAACATCAATTTTTCATTTTGGGGTGAACTATCCCTTTAACCTCTTACGGCCATGTGTTTGGACCCACCCTTCATTTTCTTCTGTGGTTTCACTGCAGTTTTTTACCTGAATATAGGTTAAATCTATCGTGCCCAATCCCAATTATCTTTCAGTAACTATAGGGCTGAAATTATGCCAGTGTGGTATTGTTGTAGTTTTTCTTTACTGCTATTATTACTTCTCTAGTTCAGGCAGATTGATGGTCATTTAACAGATTCAGGAATATGATCTGGTAATTACCGTAAATATTCTAACAGGTTATTAAATCCTTAATTGATCCAAGCCTTCTTCACACATAGTAAAGGTGCATATGACCCTCAGTTTTAAACATGAGAGAAATGTAACCTGAAAGTGTGACTAAATCTGGGCTGTCAGACCATGTGCTGGCACACACTGCAACACAGGCTTTGGCCATCTTTCACTATCTTTCGAGGAGACGAGTCCATCTGCCTGGTCTCTCGCTGAGCCCATTTAGCCTAAAGCACTGCATGCTGATGGAACACATGCCAGTAAAAGTTGCATTCATTCTGTGATCCAGTTTATATGCCAGAGCTGTTTTATGTTATTGTTTATTATGCATGGTTTGAAGATATGCTGTTTGAAGATGGGTTTTTTTTACAGTCCTTGACCAATCAAAAAACGAGGGTCTGGGAAGGGGTCAGGGGCTTATCAAAGTAATCACAAACTGACATTTTCTAAAGTTATTCATTCGATGTCCAATAGTAGACCCTTCCTCATCAAACATTTCTTAGGAAATCAAGAATATTAATCTCAAGTTCTACCATGGCTATTAGAATTTATTTGCAATCAGCAACAAGAGCAATAGTGAGGTCAAGTGCTAATGTTGGATCATGTCTGGGTGACAAAGACCATGCCAGCTCATCCTAAAATGACTGGATTGTCACCATGCCAGAGAACACAATTCCACTACTTCAGTATTTGACAATGGGTGTATAGACCTAAGGCATTTGGAGTGACCAGTTCTGCAGGTAGTACTTCGCTGTGAAGATTATAGTAACCTGTGTCAGCAGTGAGTACAATTTAGTGGTGCCTGCACATAATCTGATAACAGCACATTTTTTTATTCTGCATATTATGAATAAAAATGTTTTTTTTCGCTGAGAGTTCAGAGTTTGTAAATAAAAACAACCAGAACATCCTCACTTTTAAGGAAGTCATAAATGCCATCAACTAAGGGATATAATGTAACGAAGTTTTGAGTTAGTATTAAAGTTTAGTTTGATTTGAAAGAGATGGTCATTTTAGCAATTTATTAGTAAAATAATATTGATAATAATAATATGTATTTACAAGATATTAGATATCATTTAATAACTTAATTAATGAACCTGACTATGCAGTAGAACTGTATGTTACAAGAATGTCTTTCAAACCTGACATAACTTGTTTTGATTAAACAGTTTTTTTCTGTTTGCCATGTGCTTTTGAAAATTTGGCAGAAGAAGTGCTATTTTATAGAATGTTATCACTGATATAATTTCTATTATCTGGCCTTAAAACTGGGGAATATGATAAATAATATAAATCCAAGATATTTGCACAATGCATCCTGTAGGTCTTATTTTATATATTAACAGCAATTATTTCAGTCATTCAAATTTTTTTCATTTTATATTTTGGTACACAATACACACAGTAAATACATTTCAATTAGTGGCGTTGTCTTTGCCACATCAGGTTTCGTTAGACTATTTGTATTTGAGAATTTGCTGGTATTATCACTGTCCTGCATTTACATTTGAAGGTTTACTTAAGAGCTTAATATCAGAATCAATAGAGGGAGAGAATTGTTGTGGTGTGTGTGAGTACAGTAGGGGCTATAATGTTGAAGCTTTGGTGCTGTCTGTGGTTTGCTCTATTTTGGGTGTGTTGCTGATATGGTACTGACCTAAATCTGAGGACCAAAAGTAGAGGTATGATGAATGATCTTTCCCAGTAAGGTCAAAGCTCCACCCTATTTTTCTGTGTGAGTGTGTGTGTATGTGTGTGTACGTGTGTGTACCTGCTCTGAGAACACTGCAGCTGTGTAAAGAGGCCAGGATGTCTGGAGCCACCCTTAATGTTTGCAGTTCATGTCATGTGAAACAATGTTAGTAACACCTTTACCTTTTCAAATGCCACTGAAAGTTTAGATATTCTGACACTTCTGAATCGTTAAAGAGATGACATGTTTCAATGGATGTTTCAAAGCTGCTTTGTGACAACCTTGTTGTAAAAAGCGCTATAGAAATAAAATTGAATTGAATTGAATTGAATGGATCTAATCTATGCTTTGCAATTTGGCCCCTTCATCTTATTATTCGAAAATAGAACATAATGCCCGTCATGCTGTGCACTGAAGTGCCAACACTGAACATTTGCCACAGTCTTTTATTTAAATGTCAGTGACTTTATTTGAAAGTCATTCTTACTGAATGAGATGACCCACAAAATAGTTGGTGTAGAATGTAGGGCAGGAAACCACAGCACTATCATTTGCAGTGGGGTGGGGGTTGATTGTGTCACCACACTAGCTGTGATATTTCTTTCTTTGTAGAACTCTTTTCAAAAAAGAAGATAAATACAACCTGTGCCGGGTTGTAAAAATCAACAAATCACATTCAGATATGTGTTGTTAGACCCTAGAAGGATCACTGTTACACACACTGGTAACACCCTGGCAGAGATGCTGTTCCGCTCGTATGCCAGTCACAAACAAAAGGAAGCAGCTGAATGTAACCAGTTTTGCGTGAGACACTTTTTTTGATATAGATCTGTGGTTTGAATATGTATCATTCCAAGAGGCAGTTCTGTATTTGAGTGTAGTCTGTAGTCCACATTACATAACCTGTAGTCCCCTCTGCCCAGCACAATGTTTTCTCTGCTCTAACAGGCTCATCTCAACTCTAGAGGAGCACGTTAATTAGGCCATGAGTTGAATCAGCTGTTTTTATCAGGGAGAACACTACATTATGCAAAGTAGAGTTACTCAATGACAAGGATTGACAATTAAGAATGTATGAACGAGGCATTTGCTGATGTAATACAATGTAACGCAATAATATTTATCACGGTTTGCAGTATTATCACACATTTTTCATTTTTCTATAACACATATAAATATGTCAGAAAGATCTTCTTTAAATATAATTTCAAATATAATAATTATTTCAGAATTGTTTGCATAGTGATACTCAACATGTATCATTATTATACAGGACAAATGGCAGTTACAGTTATAAACAAATAGAAGAACATGTAACACACTACCAGGACCTCTATTGTACCAACATAAATATCAACGATGGGCCGATCCACGTTTTTCCAGTTCCAATCCGTTTCTGATACACGACTGCCGATACGGATACAGATTCTGATTTTTTACTTAAATATTATCATTATTTTTGTTGTTGTAAACAACAACTTCAGAAAATGTAGCAGCAACAGCTGTAAACTCAAAAAATAAGCTGAAGCATTTAAAGAGTTCAAGTATTATCTCCGTTTTAGCAGCAAGAATTGTGTAAAAAAGTGCAAAAATTTTAAATAATGTGAATTCAGAGACACAACTTGGGCAGAGTGTACTCTAAAAACTTCTGTATTTAAGGTGGACTGCAAGCCTTGAACTAGAATATAGAGGTTGGGACTGTCCGATCGATATCCATTATCGGATTTATGGTTTAATCGGAACCTGATACCAATATCATATCTGATCGCGCACATCTCTAATAAATATAGTGCATCCTGTGCTTAATAAGCATCATGAGCATGCAGGACATTTGCAGTATTTGTGAAAAAAAAAATCCACAATTATGATTTTTTGAGGATTTTCCATTAAAAGTTAACATCAAAAACTTTTAATTGGTCTGTTCCAGTTTTACAAAGAATTGTTTAGTAAACACTTTCCCTTAATACACAAAGTGAGCAGCACAGACTTCACCTGTTAGCTCATTAGCAGCCTGTTAAATTGCTTTTTGTATAAACTCAGATTCTTAAATGAAGTGTTTTTGGTCTTATCTTGTGAATTTGAAGTGTGAATTTGGTCTCATCTTGCCTTTTACTTCATATATCCCCATTCTAGGTGAGGCAAGACTTTTCGCCACTTTAAGGCAGAAAAATGTTTTCTGTCTGGTTATTTGTCATTGTTGTGATTGTTCACATGCGTGTCTGCATTGTGTGGTCAGATTGTGGTGTTGTAGAGGGAGAATATGAAAGCATATTTAATGTTTATTTATGCATATTTAATATCAGTTAACTGCACATATACCAAATTATACAGGCTGGCAAATATTGATTTGGCTGGCAAATATTAATTTGTTTATATTTGAACTCTATCCTAAGAAAATAACTTAATATCTCACCTGCGTTCAATTCACACAGCTATAGAAGTAGCATACTGTTCATTTTACTATACATTGTACTCAATGGACTAGCTGGTTTCATCAGCCGATGGCTGTTTACTTTTCTTCAGGTCAGATGCATCTGCAATGAATTACAGAAGGCTGAAAGATTTTCTTGTAGTACGATTTTAGAATGTGCAGCAATCAGTGTGTCAGCCTAGAAATGCCCTACCTGGATCAAAGCTTAGCTTTAAATATGCAGCTGTTATCTGGTCAGTGCTGGTCATATGCTGATTGTTTTATTGATTAAATATGCAGCATATATTGAGCTACGATCAGTAATAGAACACTGATTAACCTTAAGTTTTTCCAGCACAGATCAGATCATACTCAGTTCTAGGTAATTTGGAGGCCATGTCTACACCTTCAGCTCTTTGGCCTGTTCCTCCAACAGTTACTGAATAATATTTGCAATGTGACACATTGCACAAATTGTCTGCAACCGAGTTTAAGTAAGTAGGTTTTTCAGCAGAACATACCCAGTCATCCAGATGATTCCAAATTAATTGTGATTCATCAGACAAGACTGCCTTTTTTCATTGCTCCATTGTCCAAATCTGATGCTTAGGTGACCACTGTAGGCACTTTCATTGATATACTACACAACACTTCTCTAAAGAAAGTCGATTCACGCTGAGCAGTAATGATTTTGGCAACATCAAGGAGAGCACTATTGTCACCAGACGAGCCTTTGGTGGTGATGATGTTACAGCGTGGGCAGGTGTGTCTATCAGTGGCCGCTCCTGGTCAATATCTTTAGTGAAACAACCCAATTAAATATGTTCCAGCTCTGTCCCAATACTTTTGTAGGTAGGTTTTACTAAACAGGTATGTCCCAATACTTTTGTCCATATTTTCTTTTGTGTGCTGGCATGGCCTGAGCTCTAATTTGAAGATTCATATTATTCAGCTACTTTATGGAGACTGAAATTTTCTTCTCCTGAAACTGCATTCATTATAAAGGGATGGAAAATGAATGGAAGTGAATAGGGGAAAATAGATGAGCAGAGGTGAGTGGGACTCCCTTTAGAGTCCATTGAAACCTTGAAAATCGATGAGCCACCAAGTCTGAGCAGATTTACATTGAAAGGAATGGGGATGCTAGTGAAACATGTTTCACTGAAATGTCCTGTTTCACCATGGATGGGGGTGGTGCTCTTTAACATTTTGGACCAGAACCATATACAACTGTAACACTATTGTGGAGCTGAAATTAGGAGAGCAACCTTACTGCTATGAGCATTTACACGCCCATACTACCTGAGTAACATCATTAATTTAGTCATGCCCCTGCATCATTAGTGAACGGCTGCTGGAGACTGGGGTACCTCGAATAGTGTGGCCTGCACTTTCTCCAAAATGAATCCCACAGGAAATCTATGGGATCAGCCGTGTAGAGACTTGTAACTCTGTACCCCAGAATCTCAATGACCTGAGGTCCACCCTTCAAGAAAAGAGAGATGCCATGCCTCAGCAGCCAATAAGTTGACTTGTGAAAAGCATGAAACATTGTTATCAAGCTGTAATTGATGCTCATATGTTATTGAGTCACTGATTTGTTGAGTTGTGGTATACTATTCACTGTTGGCTTTTGTTTCAATAAATTGTTTAAGATGAGGAAATCACCATTGCATGCTTCTACTTAAATGCCATACTTTCGTGATAAAATGTCATTTTGTATAAATTTCACTTGTAAGCCAAATATCACTAACTTCTTGTAGTTAGTGTATGTACAAAAAGTGCTTCAGTGTTTTTCTACAGTTCAAGAACACTGACTATCTGTAACTTTCATTAAAGAGAACATTTAGGCCTGTTCAATTATTGAATTACACCATCCTGGCTCACTTGGACAGCAAGAAGTGCCATGCCAGACTGCTGTTTGTGATTTTCAGCTCTGTATTTAACATGGTTATCCCCTGCAAGCTGATCAACATTGAATAAATATCATCATTTTTTTATGTGGGACTGCTGGTTTTTGTCAGTTCCATCTCAGAAGTTGTCAGATACTCTGGCTTTATGTATTTTGAGAATTTAAAGATTTTCTCACAATTGAAAGAGTTTCCTTTGCTTGCAGTAATATCTGAAGCAACCAATAGGCCAAAAACATTGCCATTCCTGAGGTAAACTGGACATGTTAGACTATGTAAAGCAGTGGAATTCCAGGTCCAAAACTGAGAATTGTTCCAACCATCGCTGTATAATCGTTTTATGGTTGTGTGTCTCTTTGGTGTCTCTGGGACGTCCCTCTTTAGGGAAATTCGAGCAATTCATTACTGATCAGCAAAGAAATCCTGAAGCAACGTTGTGCTGTAGTCGTGGCACTTGTTCCATTTCTGCTATATAGTGTGGATGTGATGTAATTCTGTCCCCAGGCTCACTTGACTACTGCATTCCCACACTACGCAAGTGTTTTGTGTAAGCCTTTTTAAACCAGAATTTCTCAGTGAAGATCAATGAAGAGTTATGAAGGGAATTTCTCACAGATATTTAAAAGCTTATTAAGAGATAGCAAGCTACACACCGTTTTCTGCATGGCCATTGGGCAGCAATAGTAATGAGGGCTTCTCTCTCTTGCTACCTCTCTCTCTCTCCCTTTCCCTATCTCTCTCTATTCACTTGTAGATGTCCTCTCCATTACAGAGAAACACAGAGCAGTCATGCATATTTAATCTCTGGTGTTCTCTCGCTAAATAAAAACAAGATTCATAGGCACATGCATGTATGGCTTGCACTGTTCCAGTGACAGAGGCTGTTTCATGTTAGGAAATGTGTCAACCCAGTGAAACAGGGTCTCCTCCCAACAGGTTGGATTGTGGGCCTGCACACACATGTGGAAGTATTGCATCACACAAGCATGCAAGCACTTGTTACAGCCGCATGTATATTGTTGTCCCAAATATACACAAATATGTCTGGCAGGCATCACTTAAATTTATGAGGTAGCTGGAGGCCTGGTGGTCAGGGAGATGCCCCTGTGATCAGAAGATTGTGGGTTCAACTCCCAGGACTGCCAGTGGCACCACTCAGTTACCTTTGAGCAAGATTTGGTCCCGATGCACCGCTCCCAAGTTCTGTCACTGAGGTGAAGGGGTTAAATGCAGAGAAAGAATTTTACAATATGTGCTGTGTTGTGGTGCATAAATATCCACACAATACCACACAGTACAAGTGACATGAAGAACAAATTGTTCAATGAACAAAAACAGCATAGTGAAGAAGTGCAGCGCAGGCACAAATATTGTTTTTGGGAGTGTCTATTTAAATGCTGCCAAATAATAAAAGAAATAAAAGCATTTCCTCTGAATTATTGTGACATGTATACGCTTGGGCGTGGCTGAAGTTATCACCAAATTTGATACTGATTTTAACAGATAAGAACAGTATATATTGCAGTATGTATAATTATATATGGTTACAATTTAAGTGTAGTTAATCAGTGCTTCACTGGTTCACTGATATGCCCTTTAGTTGTCATATGCAGTGTTCAGGTTTTGTTCCAGATTTTAGGATATTCCTGTATCTGGTTTTCATCTAAAATTTATAGAATCATTTTCAGTGATTTGTGACAGGATGACCACATGCTGATTAGTCATTGACACTTAATATTCTCTACATTTGTTGG
Source organism: Ladigesia roloffi (assembly GCA_037577295.1). NCBI lineage: Eukaryota > Metazoa > Chordata > Actinopteri > Characiformes > Alestidae > Ladigesia > Ladigesia roloffi. Next base: position 17,282 of record JBBKCR010064458.1, on the reverse strand, counting down.
TCAGATGATAACAGTCAGAGAAGTAAAACTGCCTGAAAGTCTCCTCAAAACACTAAACACTTATTAAGCATTAATCCGGTATCGAGAACGACTTACAATCAGTAGTTACAGGGACAGTCCACGTGGAGCAACTGAGGGTTAAGTGTCTTGCCCAAGGATGCAGTGTTAGAAAGTGGGGGTTTGGACCTGCAACTTTGTAGGCTACTAGTAGGAGTGTTTCTAATTTTTTATCTTCATTAAAACAGATACTCTACAGAGTGCCTGAAGTTTCTTCAAGGCCAAACATCACCTGTTCCATCTTCTCATCATCTGTTCTTCTTCTCGCATTTTAACATTTATACATTTAAACGGGAATCTTTCTGAGCCTGTGACTGGCGTAGTATTGGTCATTTACGGTCAACTACAGATTAAAGTTATGACTCAAGTCAGACAACTCAGCTGAAATATAGTCCACCCACTTTATTAATAAGTTAAGATAAGATAAAACTTATCTTATCTTATACATACACACACACATATGGAATGGAGTGACAGGCATTGACAAAAAACGTAGAAATGCAAAAGAGTAATTGCACATTATAAATTGCACATATTTCCCAGTAGTAACGTTTCCACCAAAAAAATATATGTCTTGCATCTGAAATATTACACTCATGTAACATTGCACTTAAGAGTGGTTGGATGGAAAGACCAGCAGTTTGGAGTCCAGTGATGGTTGGTTATAATCCACTGATACTAACAGGGCTTATGAATATTGCGTTTGCGGTCGGCTGACTACAGATTGGAGAGAATCACAGCCTGCCTCTGCGTTGGCCAAGGGTTGGCATACCCCATTATAACGAATTTGACAAAATACACACTCCAAGATGACTTCTGCTACTCATGTTACTCATATTTGGTTATGACATATACTAGCTGATCCTTATATTTGGTTGAACTGTGTAAACTGATTTTAATGTCTATACTGCCCTAGTGTTTTTTGAAAAATGCTCAGATATACATGTATATGGCTGCTATTTTCACTTGTTTTTAGACTGCTATACTATTTACACTGGCTGCTCTCTCTGTACTGGTTATACCTTTGGCACAATCAGTGCACATTTTTTCAATTATTCCACATTTTATTTCACTTATATTGATATACAGTGCACAGAGAGCTCTCTACACACTCAGAACAAGTTAAAACGCACTCATATCATATTCTGTTCTTAATTTGTACTTCTTAGTCTTCATAATTCATTCCTAAGCAAATCCGTTTCTAGTTCCAGTGGCATGATGACACAGATACTGAGTTGGATACCTGACTGGGTTCTCTAAGCGTCCACACAGAAAGAACCCTCCCACAGTTCAAAGACTTCTACATCCCAGTCAGAAGCAGAAGGTGTTAACATGTTTCTCTCCTGTGTGTTGCCCTCCACTGGACTGTGACCAACCTTGTCTTGGCCTTTTGCCCAGTGAGTGCTAGAATAGATAGACTTAAGACACTTAAACCTGATTTGATGATGGATTGTGATACAATCTTCAATTACTTGTTAATTACATTAGCTTTGTAACTCCAGCACAAAACTTCAGAACCAGCTTCAGATGCCAAGTTTGATTTTTGACTGAATCACTTCTTTAAGGTATACTCATCACTGTGGGCAGTTTAGAGGAGGTATTTTAAGCCTTGACCATTCTCCCTATTCTCCCACTCTGGAGCAGAGCTGGTGGGATATCTGCAGAAGTCATGCCTCAAACATTGGCATCTCAGTAAACACGGCTGCAGCTCAGCAGGTCACGCTTCGGAAGTTGTAATTGACAGAGTCCAGAGTTGTGACTCATGGCCTGGGGCAAGTAGAGAAGGCTCAAGCAGCTTGCAAATGGCCGTTGGCACTTCTGTGTGTGTTGTTTTTTTAGGAGAGTTGGTCCAGAACCGGCTGTCCCTGCTGTATCATCATTAAAAAAAATGAAGACTGCATTCATCTCCGAAAAGTGACCTTCTGTAAACACTCCTGCACCACAGGCAATGTCTTCTTAAGGTGTCACAGAAAGCTGGATGAACTCTCACTAACACTGAGAATACTGTGCTGTGGGAGGAGAAAATTGGGGAAAAAGGGACTCAGATCGTGTGAAGAAAGGACACACTATGTCTCTGTTTTGTCAGAGGTGTGGCAGCCTGCAGAAGCTGCTGCTAACAAGGCTGGTTCTGCTTGGCGAGCAGTTTAGTATACAGTGGTTGAGCCTCACATATGCAGCAGTGTATACTTCTAAACCATTCACGCAGCATACGTGGAACCCAGGTGCTATAAATTAGTTCATTTGGCTGATTAAGTCAGACTGTGCTGCCAAAATATATTCTTAGACACTGAAAGATCTCTTGTTTAAACTGAGCTTGTTTATCTCAAGTAACGGATGAAGTAATGGTTTATTGAAAAATCTAATCTTCACAATTTTCATCCACCCTATGAAGTGTCCAATTTTTTCCTCTTGTGAGCCTGAGCTAAAGCAGTTAACAAACACCAGAAATCAGTAACCCTCCAAATTTTCAAAACTAATTTTGACACGGTCAGACTCCACTGCAGTGCTTCATTAAGGTGGCAAATATTTGGATGTGGTTTAGGATAAAATATGACACAAAAAATGCACAAAACATAACAATTTGTTAGCAACGATAGCCTTGCAGCTTCAGTGCTAAACTAAATCTGCCAAATTTGGACATCAAATTTGATATAAAATGATCACATGTATCTGTGGTGCGAAACTGTAAATTAGAATTTGAATCAAATCTTTGCTTTCAACGCACCAATCAACATTAAAATGTAACAACAAAACAGCTACGTCACATAGTTTGTGTTGTCATCACAGTACTGATCTCTGCAATGCTAATATCATGTAAGGCTGCGGTATTCAGTTGAGAATCTAACCAGTGGCATTGTTTTTGAAAAGTGAGTGAGGCTTTATTTTTTGATGATTTAAGGTATTCATGTAATGCAAAATGAAACAATTTTGGCCAACCTTTAAAGCCACTAATTTGTCGAGGTATTATAAAAAGCCTTGTTATTCTATCTTTCTTCTATTTAAATTTTTTACCCAAGATAGTTGTGGGGATTTGTGTAAACCAAAAATAATGCTTAGTTCACCTTAATTTTTTATTTTAGAAATGAGCAGGTTATTTTACTATATTTGAACTTGCAATACTTACTTACTTCAGGCTTTTTTAATTCCAGAAATGTAATATAGGTTGTTGAATATATAGAAGGGCATTGCAATCTCAATAAGCAGTAGTTAATCTGCCAAAACTTACCAAAGGTATGTGATAAAAGTATGTACCACAATACAACCTGTTAAACACAAGCGACTTCTGTTTGTTTGGTTTAAACACATCACATCTGTAATCCAATTCATCGTGTGATTTTTGAAGAGTGTCAATGACAGTTTTGTCAGCTGCTGTCCGCATGATTGTATTTCCCTCGTGGTTCGCTGTTAACACCTAGTGCTTGCAAGCAGCAGACTGTGAGTTCACCATTGCAGCAGTTATATTAACAAACACTTCTGATCATCGTGGACCATCCTTCGGCCTGTTTGTCCATGCTTCCATTGGCGCTGGGTTTTTTCCTCTGTGGTTTTGGCAATTACTATAGCCTGCCACTACATCCCTTTGATTATCCGGCCTGTTTATTGTAGAGAATCTGTGGCTGTAGAGAAAGTGCTAATGAGCAGTGGGCTGCAGCTTCGCTTTCTCTTCTGTTTTACTCTTAGTTCTCAATAATTGCCCTCCACAATATCAGTATTCTAGAGTGTAAGGTGTACAATGAGTGCAGCAAAAGAGCATAATCAGATTTTATCACTCAAAAAAAAAAGAAAGACTAAAAGGTTAAAACAGCAGTCTGCATATCTTAGCATTTAGGCTATGTAGGCCTCCCAGTATTATTACATTGGCCGATTGCAGTTATTTGAAATTATAGTAATTATTTGGTTGACTGCTATCATTAGCAGCAGTTGTTCATATTTTATCACAGCAATGAGAATGTAATGGGTTTTCCTTAGTTGGATTGTAATGAATGACTGGACATAAAATGAAGCAGGAAATGCTCCTGGGGCGAGTTAAGAGTATTATGAAAAACAGCAGGAGCTCTATAATGGATTTAGTGGGTGTTTGTTTTTTTATTTGTTTTCAAGGTACCCAGAGTAATTATAGACTATATTTGTGTTTTTGCTCACATTTTCCTGATAATTTTGGTTGACCGTGCACGATTCTCTGTAACCGTAAACAAATATTTGGAAACAGTGTGTCATTTTGTGTCTGCACCACTTTGTGTTTGCTGCTAAATTCTAGGTTCTAGGTTGACCATTTTAGTTGCTTAAAGCTCGTAGTTTATTTATATGACAGCAAATTGTATGCAAAACTTTATAATCATAAGAATTCTTTGAATAGTAAGCTGTCCAGATGTAACACAATCTATTATATCCTATAACTTACTTAACATTTTAAGGGCAACCAGGTTCTTTTTTTTTTACAATGTTTTAAACCAAAATCTACTTCTTTTTTTTTTTGCTGTGTGATCACTTTTAGACTCAACATCTAGTGCCAGAAAAACGTTCTTCTCCATACAACTCCTTAAAATCATTAACAATACCACTAGTTCATCTGGTTTTGTTTATTGCAATGTATTCTTGTGTTAGTCATACTAATTACTTTATACAGAGTTTTATTTTTCACTTAAATAATCTTTGAAGGTAAACATTATTATTTAACAAGTAAAGGTCTAAACTGTCCCTTTCATGGTTAAATGCAAATATAAACACAACTGAAGGCAGTCAAAGTCAGTACAGGGACAGGAATTGTTCTGCGATGTCAGCAAATTGTGCTGTAACCTCCAAGGTGAGCTTGAGGAGCATTTTTTTGCCAGTATAAGTTCAGTAATTTGGTAAACTCTAAATCCTGGCTGACAATGTTCTGATGTTTTGACCCTTCTCTCATGAGGTCGTTCTGCTCACATGCACCCAAAGACAAAATTTAAGACTAATAAATCAGAAAGCATGTGACATAATTACTGGCCAGAATTCACAGAGGAGCTTATCAAATGGTTGCATGATGAAGGTGATATGTTGGACAGTTCCTCCGTGAACTATGGCTTATTACTTAGTTTATATATATAATTTTTACTTAGTTTATAAACATAATGTAGTCCTACACCTGTATATTTTTTGTTGTTTTTTTTCACAGTGGTTTTATTTCCCTGATTAGTCAGAATGTGCGGGAAACATTTTATTACAGCTGTTCACTGGTATATTTTATTCATTTCAAAATATGCATATTTGAAATGTGATTTTGACTTGACCTTGAACTTGTGACAAGAATGTCATGGTCAGTTCAGTGAAGTGCTATGTAAGCTATGTAAAATGAAGTGTGTGTGTGTGTGTTTGTGTGTGTGTGTGTGCAATGTGACAGAATATATAATTTTATTACCAGTTATGTCCATACGATATATAGAGGTATATTATGTATATAGAACTACCAACACAATTTATTTACATAATCAAATTCCTTTATCTTATTTTTGTCTCTTAATAGATCATTCATTATAAAAACATCATGAAATGAATGATGGAAATGGTCCAAACAAAAAACAACATTATTCTTACTTACAAGTTAAGAAACTTACTATATTCATGTACTTACCTAAGGGCCATTTGATTTTATTTAGACAGATACTTTTGATGATATAATCACAACCATTCTGTCATATCTTTGGTATATTGCCTGTGCGTGTGTGTGTGTGTGTTTGTGTGTGTGTGTCTGTGTATGTGTGTGTGTGTTGCTGTCTTCAGCCCTTTGCTTTGACACAGGCCCCACCTTGACATCTCTCTTATCTTCCAGAATGTTCTAGCAGCTCCTCCACGGTTCATCCATCCGCCACCACTATTTGGTCAGGGCTGTGTGATGGCTATTTTTAGCCTCTTTAGCATGGTGCTTTGCTTTCAAAAGGAACAAGCTCTACCTGCCGGCTGTGACGGAAGGAGAGATTGAATTACGGAGTGGCAGACGCAAAGTGAGCTGCCATTCACCCTACCTGAGCCTGTAATTACATCAGTGTCTACGTCTGAAGGGGTTATGAGGGGTGCGCCGCCTGTGGAGCCTGACCCCCACTTTGCTGAATCTCCATTTAACCTTTAATTGATATTCATTACCTCCGTGCCTTCCATTTCGCTGAACTGTGTGAAAATGCAGCTCCCGTACTTTGTGTTGATGGACATGAATGGGCTTCAGATTGTTCTAGACTAAAGCTGTGGGCCGCTCTCTGGTTCATGATGATTATACGATTCAGTTGAGGTTGTGGGGTCACCCGAGCATTGTTTGCAGCAAGAAAGTACATTTTTATAAGCGCCAATTTTCATGTTCTAGTGATGTTTTAATCAAAACACAATGTATGTGTATGTGTGCGTGTGTGTGTGTGTATAACTGATATCTTGAGTTGGGAATCTGGGTTGAACTTGCCTCGATTTGCCTTGAGCCTGTATAAATCTTTCATCATCGCCGGCTGTTTGTGAGCTTTTTGTCTGGCATTACTGGAGTGGGTCAGTATTCTTACAGCAATTTCCTGTAGGAGTCATTTCCCACATTCAAGCTGAGTACCAATTCAGTTTCAGCATTTCTCTGAATAAGAGAATTTTATCAGCGGAAGTCTAAGGTCATTTGACTCACTCAGTGTTACAGATTAGTTTCTTCTAATCTTGCTGTAAATCAAACTCTCCTCAGTGATGTTCTCCAGAAGGCCCTTGCCGGTTTCGATCCAGCCGAGTTACCTGTCCACATTTAAATCTCCCACAGCAGCAAATCATAAAACATATATTATTTAAAAAACAGCATTTTTTTTTGGAAAAGCCACTCTAATACTCAATGCGTCAAAGGTTTATTATGACCAGAATAGGGTAAATGATCCAAATGAATGGTCCAAAAGGTTTTAATTCATAAGGGACAGTGGCAGTTGCACATTTAATACGTTAACAACATATTAGATTTAGCTACTCAAAATGAGGAAATAAGCACTTACATATCATCACCGACAAACTGAAAGCACCCATCTTCAAAAAAACTTTACAGGAGAAGAAAAAACATTCTTAACTTTCAATCTAAGTTAACGATTTCCATCAAAACATTTGAAAGTTACTTTTATTTGATCTTGTTAGTCCCTTTCTCTCGGTTCATGCTTATTAAAATTTAAGCTGGCAGATGGTATTTAAAAAAAAAAACTAAAAAAACTGTGACACAGTATTAGTGACTATAAATATGAAACATAGTAATATATGGATAGACATATGCTAATACATTCATATCACACACAAATGTGTTGGATATATATTTTGGGAATTTATATTGATAGATTTCTATTGCTACATACATATCTGTCACTACATAGGCCTGAACACACATCCTGACATTGCATAAAATTAGCCTTGTGTGTGTGCATGTGTGTGTATGCATGTGTGTTAAGTAGGAGTGTGATCAGTGGAAAGTGAATGAATTAATGATTGGCCAAGCACAAAGAGGCAGCTGCTTTCCGCTGGCTTCTAAAGAGGCGCTTGCTGAGGTGGGGAGTCTAGAGCCGCTGAGTGTCGTTTACACACAACCTGCAGTGTCTGTTTACCGGAAAAGCTCAGTCTCCTCTGCTGCCTAAAGAGATCTCACACTGCAGCCGTAATTAGCCTGATCGCAGATTGCTCTGCGTGTGGTTTGAAAGCCATGGCTCTGCCGTTGCTTTGAGAGGAATCTAAACAATCGCCCCCATGCTGGCTGCCATAGATGAAAGGCAACCTGCTACCGTGCTCTGGAAAAGCAAATGAACCTCAGAGGAAAATGTCCATCTGGCTGACTGCATAACTAAGCACTGTATTCTAAACCAAGCTTTTTCTCCTTTGATTTTAATTGACTATATCGGTTTTTAATTCATCCTTGATAATTGATTGATGAAATTATTGATTTCCATTGAAATTATTTCTCAGTACTTGAAGGACAGAAATCCCATTAACGCAAAACATGCTTGTAACAGAAACCAGTGAGAAGATGTTTTAGTGTCAGCAGTTCTGCACTCTTTTAATTGGAACCAGGATCAACCATATGCAACAAGTGCGGCAGATAAAGACTAGGTTCAGTATTCCTTTAATCTGTCCATTATTATGCGCTAAGCCTTTTTTTGCACTGGATTTAGTGGAGAAGAACCTTCTAATTACTGCCTGGAGAGTTCTGTTAATTTCACCCCTTATGTATTGACATTTTCAGTGAGTCGATCAAAATCACTTTCATGCAGTTTTATTAAACCTTATAAGTTTGAAATAAATGTAGTAAAAGCCGTGTAAAAGTTATTGCTGAATGTAAATCAATTATACAGGGTGGTTTAGGTTTTGCTTTTTAAAAACATCTCCATAATACTGTGCCCCATTGTGATCTCCTGTCTCCTCTTAGGTGTCTCAGGTATGGAATTTTCACCCAAATCTTGTTGAGATGAAACTGAGTGGTGCAAATTAATGGTTATTACAGGTAGCCATATGGTGAGATAGCAAGGCAGTACTGGGTTAATGGTGTTCAGTGTTTGGTGAGTCATCACTCACAGGATTTCCTTTATCTCTGTCCATTAGTGTTTGCTTGCAGCACAGAACAGCCATGTGACAGAACAAATATTGTGGTTCGTTTTACAGCAAAGGAGGGGACAGAAGGCTGTAAACGAGAGTGAGTTTGGTTCTAATAGGATTACAATTATTAGATAGTTTGTCAATATATAATTCAGTTTTAATATAAAATTAGAGTTTTTTCTCTGATTTGCCATCAAAAAAATATTAGAATGACAAAACATGTTTCATGAGAACACAAACTTGTGGAGGATGCATCTGTATCATAGTTTGTAGTACTATATAAATAAAATAAAATAAAACCTCAAACTTCCATATTCTTCCTGTATGTCCATTGAGCTGCCAGGTATAAGTGCATGCCATACATTATGGTACTGAAACCACAGTTTTTTTAACTTTTCAGCCTATATGTTGTCTTTAGTTGTTTATATATTCTCTTGTCTGCCCAGATTTCCAGAAAACACCCCAATTCAGCCAAAGGACTTTTTCCACCTTGAAAATAATACTGGACAGCTGCATTTGTGTTCCATACTCAGGCACAGTTAGGGATCACAGTGGATGCTGAACATTACTGAGCAGTCACAGTAGTCAATGGGGTTTAGGCGTCTAGTGTGAGTAAACCATTGTTTACCAGTCAAGAATAACACACTAGATTACTTTACCATTCTATCCAATAAAGCATATTGACTGCCTAGTTCAGCTTCTCCAACTGTTCGGTCAGAAACTGAAGATTAGTACAGTGAAGACACCTGACGAGCAGTGTGTGGGAAATGAGGCAAAGGGCAGACCTGTCAGAAAGACACATTTCTCCGAATTCAGCTAATGACCTGAACAAATCACACTCACACTATGGTACAATCCCCAACGTCTGTAACTGCTTCCTTCTGAGGGATTTTATACTTAAAACATTTTTCACTTTTCACTTTTTTCAGTGTAGGCTATTGGAACAGAAGCTGTCAGTAAAATTTTCTGAATTTCAGCAAAATATTTTTCTGTTAAACTTGCCGAAGTCTACACTGGAAATGTTTGTTCTAGAAAAGCAACTCATGAATGTAATTTAAAAAAACATTTCATTATAATTAGGCTATGGGTTTTAATTCAAGTAAGCCAAATTAAGTCAAGAAGGTCAAAGGTACATTTGTTGCAAGACAGGATGTAATCACACAAAAAATTTCCAAAAATAGGAATAAAAGCCTGCAAGTCATCAGCAGCTACAAGGAGTGTTCCCCTTCAAGCAATGGGTGATCATCAGTTGATTGATGAGCTGAACACATACTGCTGCAGAGCATCCCTCACCTTTGCACTGAACAACCTCTACCAGCTTTCATATCTTTGGAACATTACCTTCATGTTTTAAAGGCATGACAATAATTCCTATTTTCAAATACATTCTATGACAAAACATGAATACAGACCCACCATCCTGACCTTTGTAGTAATTAAACCCTTTGAAATATTGATATTAGCATACATGAAGGATATTACAAAATCCCTGCTGCGCTTCCTGTGGTTTGCAAATGGCGCCAGCGTGTCTGTGTATGTTGTGGTGAACTTAAGAATTCATCAGCATAACCAACCAAGGACATATGCAAGAAAACTCTTTGTAACATTTTTAATGGCTCCCAACGTAGCTTCCCTGTGCTGTGGATCACCTGCTTCCTTACAGGCAAATCAGCAGGTGAGGTTGGGAAATGCTCAGTAGACATTAGAACTATCAGCGCTGGTGTGTGCTCTCCTCACTGCTCTTCATACTGCACATTCATGTCTGTAGCTCCTCCCTGATCCTTAAATCCAGAAGTTTTACAGATTGCCTTGCTTGGGCATTGAGAAGTCTGATCTCAGATGAGTGGTTCAGTACCTAGAGCAGTCACAGCAGCTTGGAGCTGAATGTGCTTTAAACATTGGAGAGAACAGTAGACTTCAGGAGAAACCCCATACTCCCTCCAAAATCCTCAACAAGGCAGTCCTTCAGTTACCAGGGACCTGAATTGGAACATAATCATCAAATCCAGTAGAGATTGTACCCCCTGCACTAGCTGAAAAGTTCAGTCTGCCTAGAGAGCTGCTGGTTCAGTTTTACACAGCTGTTATAGAGCCTGTCATCATAATCAGCTCATCTTCTAGTGCAGCCACCAAACATGGCATTCTGCAGAATAATCCTGAACCAATGTCTCTTAAATAAGGAAGCTTGAACTGAAGGTCATTGCTGACCCATAACACCCTGATAACACCAATGTGAGTCAAATAAGACTCAAGAAATGTTTCTTTCTTTGCACCTTCACATTCATGAAAGTAATTATATTTTTATTTTATTTCTGTTCATTTAAATTTTTTCTATTTTATTTACAATTTCCATCTCTTACTAGTATGCTTTACTTTGCACCTTTACTTTGCACTCTGCATCATTTTCTATGCACAAATGTGTGTTTGTATGAATGCAGATATGCTCATGTATGTATCAGAGAGTGTTGGCATGCAAACATGTTGCCTGAGACAAATTTGAACATCTGTTATCGTGTATAAATCCCATGTTAAACAGGGATCACCCAGTAACACAAGGTCATTTTTCAATCACCCAATATCAATCATGTTGACTGTCAGCAAAATGAATAAGAAAAGGTTTCATGTTCATGTTTACGTTTATAGCATTTAGCAGATGCTGATATCCAGAGTGACATAAGTAGTCTACATCTGTTCTTCATATCTTTAAAGCTACACTAAAATCAACACCTGCTTTACACCAAGTAACTGCCAGCTAAGCCGCACACCTTAACCCCTTTCAAACAAAAAAAGTTAATATACAAGTAAGGAAAAAGAGTTAGGAGGGTAAGGGCCCGAGTTTAAGAGATAAACAAGAGGAACTGTTAGTCAACAAGTTGCTCTTTGAAGAGACTAGGCTTGAAGACGCGAGGGATTGTTCAGAACTGATTGCAAGATGGAGTTAGTTTCACCACTAGGGGGCCAAGACTGAAAAGAGTCTTGATGCATGTCTTCCTCTTGTTTTAAGGAACGGAGGTTTAAAACAAGCAGTGTTTGAAAATCTAAGAGGACGAGAAGTGACAGGTTGCTTGATCAGTGCTGATGAGTAAGGAGGTGCAGTTTCCTAGCCTTGAAGGCATGTGTTAAAGTTTTGAACTTCATATGAGCAGCCACAGGAAGCCAGTGAAGGTTCCATAGTAGAGGCATAGTGTGTGAGAATTTTGAAACATTGAAGAGTAGCCTCACAGTTGCATTCTGAATCAGCTGAAGTGGTCTTGTTACCTTCAGTGGAAGTACAGCAAGTAGAGAGTTGCAGTCCAATTTAGAGACTGGACAACTGTGTAGCTTCAGTGTTGAGAAAGGATCGGATTTTTCTGATGTTGTAAAGGAGTTATCTTTATGTGGAGAGGTGTCCAATGTGCGATAACAATGACAGATCTTTATCTAGAATGACACCAAGATTTATAGCCTTTTTTGAGAGGACAATAATAGAGTTCTCAAAAGAAAATGTGAGGAAGTGGCTTGGAGATGGACTTCCAAAGCTCAGTTTTGCTGGGTGGCATCTTGAGGTGCTGGGCCATCATCCTAGGGAAGATGTCAGCCAGACAGTTTGAGAAGCAGGTGAAGAACTGATCATCAATGAAGTGGAAAGAGAGAATGAGTGTAATCAGAATAAAATTGGTAGGAAAAGCCATGTGAGGCTACTATATTCCCAAAAGAACCAAAATATAGAGAAAAGAAGAGCGGTCCCAGGACTGAGACCTGTAGAACACCACTGAACAATCTTTGTTGTGTTTCACCTGTGTTAAATTGTCGTCTTGTGAGTCTTGGCTGTTTAACATTTTACTGAAGTTTGGAGAAGTTGAGCAGCATTCACACTAAGCAATTTTTGTGGAAGTGGAGCATCTCATGCACACTTTACAAATAACAGTACAGCTGCCACTGAGTACTTTTTTTTTGATAATTCAAGTTTTTAAACATTTTTAAGCATTCCACTTGCTTCCTGTGGGATTACAAATGAAACATGCACTTGCAGCTGAAAAAAAATGCTAAGCATGAAAACAACCTTATTTAGGCAAATACTAAGGATGGTAAAGACACATCCAGATGCTTTCTGAATTATTGTGCTCGAGGTACAGGTTTACAAACAATGTGAACCAGACGTTCTCTGCTTTGAGTGAATAGTCCAACCAGAGTCACATTCTTCTGCCTGATCCTCTTAAGTTCCAATCAAGAAATACTTCAATCTTTCCCAAATGCTCAGTTTTAACTGTAGGAGTAATGTATAAATGTAAAATGTGTTATATTTAAAAACAACAATCATATCTATACAATTAGTATACAAACCTGTTCGTTGGTGCAAAAGCATTGGTTGAGTTTGTTAGAAATGTGCTGTGGATATCTGTGTAACTGTGTAAATGTGACGCTCCTTTATTGTCAATTTACTATCATTTTTGTCATTTACGTTTGTCATTGCTCATCTCTGTCATTGCTCATGACTGTTTAAATGACAAAATCGTTGCTGTGTCTATTCTTCTGAATGTGAACAATGTAAATATAAACAATGAACAATGAACTGTCTTTATACTGACTATGGTCCCATCTGTGAAGGTGATGATGACGGTGATGGGTGATGTTGCATATTTGTGTTGTGTTTATAGTGCCCATGTGAACACAGGCATTTGCGTCTCAGGTGCACTGGCCTGGTGTGAGTGTGGGGGAAGGGGTGGGAAGGCTAATGGGAATGCACACAGCCGTGTTAGTGTTAGGTGAGTCATCCATTGCTTCCACACATAGAGGAAATTAAGTGGCAGAACCCAGTGGGTCGCAGAGCTCCTAATCTAATTAACCTTCTGGCACAGAGCGAACGAATGTGAGTATGTGTGCCTAGGTCTGTGCTGAGCAAAACGAGGGAATGGTGAGCGAGAAGCTTGGAGAGCGTTGACTCATTCCAGATCAACCAAGCCACCCTCCCAACAAAAACATCTGTCTACTCTGCTTTATTCCACAGAAGAAAATGCAGATGATTTCTAATGATCAGGCGGTGATAGTTGCCGTGCTGAATCTTTTTTTAAGGCTCTTTGTATATTTAAACAGCCGCTCACAGTAGAACATGTGTTCCCTTTTTTTCAGACAGTTTGACAAAAGGTGATTTAAAGCACCAAGAAATGAGGGGTGGCTCAAGAATTTATATATATTAAAAGACTGTCTATATGATGAAAATTATATAAGCCATGTCAAACCTGATGCTGTTGTGCAGCAATGCATATGCAGCATGCAGTAATGACTGTGCCTGACCATAAATAGCAGTCATAATAAATCAGTCATCATGTGACTCAAGTCCCATCGCTGGATTGAACAGAGACCATAAGCATAATTATGATCTTTGACTTCAAACATTAATTTGAATACACGCCTAAATTAAGAAATATGTCTCATTCAAGCAAAAGTGTTGATGTTGCTAATCTCTAAGACCTCTAGTGACTATAATATATTATATAATATTAGTAATATTTGCTCTCTAATTTGTTCTCTAATATATAAATTCTCTATTTAAACTAAAAGGATATTAACTGTTTAATATGGATAATTATGGTGCGATATTTTAGTAGAAGTGTAGTAGTCTCATATTTGTGTTTATAAATTTTAACACAGATTGGAAAAAATCAAAATGCGGATTTTAATTTAATCTCTAAGTTCCCATCTTGCCCATCTTTCATTTGCACATCCTTTTAAACATTTGAAAGGTTTTCCTTTTCAAACATAGTTCTTTAGGCAACCAAAAATCTTTCTTATCTGGCAACATTTATATTGTGTTCAGTGTCTGCAAGTGGGCGGAAAAGACGGATAGACCGAACGTGCGCAGGAGAGAGAGAAAGGTCAGGGGTTGAAAGGTCATGTGAAAGACTGCTGCTACTTTGACCACGATGTGAATGAAGTGTTCAGAATCCTGGCCTCAGCTGTGGCTCTTTAAACATATTGACAGTGCTAAATGTTTGCAGTGTATGTGTGTGTGTGTGTGTGCGGTGGTTCATGGCCTGTGGAGTAAAATCCATTTCTCCTTCTCTTTGTCGTCCCCCCCTCCCTTCTCTGTCCGTCCACAGAGTGCACCTGTATCATGCTCGAGCTTCTGCAGTAAGCAGAGCTGCATGGAGATCCACAGCTGAGGCTCCTGTTCCTCTCTCGCTTTTCCTCTTCCCCTTTCTCGTTTCCCCTTTCCCCCTCCCCCTTCCCCACCCCCAACCGCTCACCTGCTGCGTGTGGATGTGAGGGATGAGCCCAGAGGAGAAGAGCTCCACCATGTCCCAGAAGATTTCATCTTTGTCCCGCAGCAACAGCAGCTCCTCCTCCAAACATGACAGCCGACAGGTAAGCCTATGTGTGTGCATGTGTGTGCATGTTTGTGTACAAACGTCAAGATCCTGGTTCTGCTTTTTTATATCTCATAGTTTACACTCTCCCTCTTAAGAGGTCAGTTCTGAGTTGATCATGTTACTAAAAATGACACGTTTCCAGTTATTCTTTTGGATTTTACCCCAGTTGTATGTGAATATGTTCCTCACTCTCGTAACTTCTCGGAGGGAACCAAGGTCCAAGCGAACACCTGGCAGCTGGCCTTTTTTGTGACTTTCATTTAGGCTATGCTGCAGTTTTATGATATAAATGAACTTGGCTTGTTTTATTTGAATAAAACTTGTGATATGTGAGATTTTCCAAGACATTATGTTACTTATGTTCCAACAAAATGTGCTAACTGCTTAAACTGCATTCTTCAGTAACTAGTTTTTATTAAGTACATCAGTTTTGGAACTACAATGAAACAAGTTTTGTAGCTTTTCATTTATTGTACATTATTATAAGAGATTCTTTGCAGTAAATGTATGATTTTCTTTAGTCTTTTCCTCCCCCCAAAGCTTTTGTACACCCAGAGCCAGAATAGTATATGAAAAATGCAATATAATGATATTTTGAGGACATTTTTATGAATCACAATATGGCACAGTCTTTATTTTTCCTGAACAGAAAAAAATATCCAGCAGAAGCACATTTCCTTTATTCAGTACACTGCACTGACAGTACTGACAGTATCACGAAATCCTCATACAGGCAAACTGAGGCATATTGTTAGTCATGATAACAAGTAACATTGTCACACTGCCCAGCTCTCTCTCACACATTAAGGTTTGCGGGCTGAAAGAAACTTAGACTGCCGATACTGTGCTCATTCTCCAGACGGAATGCATGATGAAATATTTGCCTAAGTGTGTATACGGCAGATAAACACTTTTTATCTGACCCAATTCCCCAGCTGTGCTGGGCTGTGGTTGTGCTATGTTAACATCAGTTACCATGTGGTCCTGTGTCAGGAGAAAATTGAGTTTTTGCTGAACACTAAACCACTTTACGAAGGCAAGACCACAAACAATCACTCATATTTATAATCATTTGGGTCAGTGAAGGTGGTTGTTGTGTGTTTATGTTGTGCTCCGAATGGAAAATAATGGACAATCCTATAAGTTTGGATGCCAAAATCCTTTAGAGGTTGTAAAGTTTATGAATGTTGTGTTTTTTATGTTTGTACCTAAATGAGAGTGTGCCTTTGCATACCTCTTCGAGCCCAGAAGTGGATGTGTCCTTCTCAGCTGGACAGTCTGTCCTGAATATGTGACGGTAATCTCTAAGCTGGTGGCCTGGTCACACTATAAAGCTCATTACTCCTGAACACACACACGCTTCATCTCTCACATGACTGACACCGGTCCCCTGCCAGCGTCATGGAATTATGCCGGCCATCATCATGAAGTCTTTACCTCAAGCCAGATAGTAATCTCACGCAGTCAGACACTCTTCCTCGCTGCTTAGTGTGGAGGAAGTGAGTTTACTTTAGATTAAATTTGATCTTCTATTATCAGAGCAACACTGACTTGCTGCTCTCTTCAGTGACTTTTGGAATTTACAACAAAAGTTCAAACAATTTGAAACAGATATCACAAGCTAAAATTTCTGATGAATGTTAACATGAACTGATGTTATTTTACATTCTCTTAGCATCAATCACACTTCTTATTTAAACAGACAACACAAACAACAAATATTAGCCATAAATTGGGATGTGGGAAGGTGAGGATGCTAAGGGGGCTACATCACACCCAAATTTCACAAAATGCATCTGCACATATAATACATTTAGTAAAGACCTAAATGTACTGGAGGGTTGTAGTTTGTAGTTTTATTTCATGTTCATTTTTTTTCCCCATATGTGGCCTGTATGGTGGTGCAGTGTGTAGCACTGTTGTCTCATATGTCTTGTGTGTGTGGAGTCTGCATGTTCTCCACGTGGTGGCATGGGTTTTCCCCAGGTTCTCTGGTTTCTCCCACAGTCCAAAGATATATGTGTCCGGTAAATCGGGAATTTTCAATTGACCACAGGTGTGAGTATGTGAGTGGGTGATATATCTGTGTGTGCCCTGTGGTGGGTGGTGAGTCCCTGCCTCGCAACTATCGACCCCAGAATAGGCTGTGGGTACTCGCAACCCTAGTAAGGATTAAGTAGTGAAAGAAAATTATTGTAAATATTATGTATGTTCATAATCTGCACATTATATTTTGAGTTATAATAATGAATGTATCTATCTATCTATCTATCTATCTATCTATCTATCTATCTATCTATCTATCTATCTATCTATCTATCT
>JBBKCR010064429.1:0-10323 GCA_037577295.1 Ladigesia roloffi | reverse complement strand
CCTTACTTTACTGGAAATTAAGGTAAAAATTAAGGTTATATTAAGGGGTAAAATTAAGGAGTTTGGTTTCGTAGTGATAAGAAACATGGGACTTATGTTGGATTAGAGACTGAAGCTCAGTTTTTAGTAAATTCCCCCATAGACTGTTCACCATAGTAAGGGATCTTGGAAGTCAGACCACAGGTAGTGAGAGTTAGTAGCTTGGTCTCTAGCTTGGTCTCCAGCACCAACTGATTGAATGAAGAAGCTCCAAAAGGCTGTGTGCTCAGCACTCTGCTCTATGCCCTTTACACTTATGCGTAGTTGAAATGGCAGTGTAGCTGCACCAGATTAGCTCTACGGATTCTGAAGGACATTTACACCCGGAGATTCAGGACCAGAGCAACTAAGACTCAACCCAGTAATTGTCTTTATGAACTGCTGAAATCAGGCAAACTCTACAGGGAAGGTCAGGAGGAGATTCTGTTTAATCATTCATTGTAATGCAAATTAAAGTCTCTACCTCATTCTATTTTACCAGACTCTATATCTCGCTTCTTTAATGTTCCTAATCTGCCATTTCTTACTTAAGTCTATATAGATGGAGACCATCATCCTGATGCAGAAAGAATTGTAATCTTCCCGTCGCATACTGAGGCTCTGCTCGAATTCATATGGTAATCAGTGATTTAAAAAAAAAAAATGTATAGCAAAACACTTTTATCAGTTTATCATGTAATTATGGGGCATAATATGCTGTACTTTCAAACATTTAGCCAGTGTAGTTAGTCATGCTGGATGTTGTGAATACATAATTGAATGACTGTCCAGATTTTTATCAATAAAACAGCATTTACAGAACTTGCAAATGGTTTTGGAATCCTCTGTATGAGCAAACAATTATCAAACTACACTATTCTTATAGCATAAAAAAACACACACACACAAACAAACCATATATATGCATATATACACACAAGATAGAAACATGACACACCCTGCATGCAACTCTGCTCCAACAAATACATGAAATTATTCCTGTTGCACTAGTTCAGGCTATGTATTCAAACTCTGTGGTAAAATTATATCTGATGACTGTTGGTGTGATCTCTATTCAAGTACAAAACACTTTGTATATCTCACACATCCTTAATGAGCCAGTTGTTGGTTTATTGCTTTGTGTTTTTTTGTCCCCCCATCACTACATTCTAAACATGTAAAAACAAACTGAGCTGTGTTCTATATTGTGATAGTCGCTGAGAGGAAAGAACACATCAACACAGTAATTCAACACAAAGTTCTTTAATGAAAACTAGATCGGTGTTTACTAAGAATGCTCCTTAAAGCCGGAGAACCTTCTCTCCACTAGGCATGAACTGAAAATCATCCAGAACCACACAGTCCTGAAGACCTTAATCCCAAACAAAGAGAATGCTCAACAGTTCAGTGCGCCTTGGGACAGGCCAATGTTCCCATGATTCATGGAACCCGTGCTGTGATGAATGCCTTAGTTCAATACTGTGAGGCAAAGAGGGAGAAGGAGAGAGACAGAGAAAAAAATCCAGTTAGGATTGCACAACATCCTGCTTCACCTGGCTTCAGTGGTTCCCAAACTTTTTTTCCTCCCCCACCCCCACCCAAAAAAAAGGATATACATACACATTTTGTTATTGCAGTTTATTTCACACTTCCAGTAATGAATATAAACCTCAACGCATTATAAGGGTCAAATCTCATTAAAGAGTAGTGCCATAAACATGTCACTGAGGTATGCAAGTTTCATGAGTTACTTGTCACAGTAAAAATTGTCGGCGAGATCGCTGCCCTCCTCCTGCGAAAAAAAAGCTGATTTCATTTTGCAGTTCAAAGATCCTGGACAGCACTTTCCCACATGACAGTAATCGTGCCCCCCCCTGCAATTGCTCTGCACTCCTCTCCCAGCGGGCCCAGTTTGGGAACCACTGCCTGGCTTGAACTGTCTCTTGGGAAAATTCTCCTCTGCCACAGGAGAGTATTTATGAAGAGGGAACACAAGTCTGTACTGCATGCAGTGTGCTTCTCCTCTCTCTCTCACCAAACCAGTATTCTCCATGTCACCAACCTTTCTGAAACTGAGAGCTACATCATGGGCACTGAGCCATACTAAGAGCTACCAGTTTCATATACTAGTACAGAGTTTACCCAAACTTCATGTATAATAAACATGTTTTAAATTTTTTTTTTTAATATTGTCATTTTCATACAGATATAAATGCAAATGTTAAAGAAGAATAGCAACAGGATAAAATTACTTGATAGACGCTGCTCATTGGTGAGTTGTGCTATATTTTGGACCGGTCGGTTGGCTACTCATGTGGTCCTTGGGGGCTTTAAACAAACCATCTACAAAGCCCAACTAAAGAAATATAACTAAGTGATCCCACACTGATTCCGTGGTATGACTTTATAACCACCCCCCACCACACACACACACACAGAGAAACATACATAAAAAACACCTGTGACATGGACAACCAGTAATTCACTTCACTTTCATATAAAAGCGATTGACTTGTCATTAGGTACCAAGCAACCCAGCCAAAGCACACTCTGACCCAATCATACTACCTCATGACCTCACAAACCCATAGGCATGACTGAATTAGACCAGATGAAACATATATAACCACAAGCAGGTGCCACATAAGCTTCATGCTTACCTAAAGATAAATCTCTTTCTGAATTTGTCATACCACCAACAGCCCATCCCCCCACTACCCCATAAAAATATAGTTTGATGTCTCATTTGATACGGTTAGAATGCTGAAAATTTTACAAAACCTATAAGATGATGTTTAGATATTTAACCCATTCCCATATTATTAAGCTTATACTGGGGTAAGATGAGTAATATCCATGACAAAATTAACAGAGATATATACTGTTCACATTACACAGCTTGGTGTCTTGAATTCATGAAGTTTGTTGTGGTTTGCAAATTACTGAGATAGGAGTCACACATGATAAGATCCTTCACCAGGAGGAATCTCAAACCAGTCTCTCTGGGCTCTATTTTTGTCACAAGAAAAGAAAAATGCAATAGCAACCAGGAGCGAACAATCCATGTTGTTTGTGCATGGATTTGCAGTAAAATAAAAAACCCAAAAACTAAATGAACAAGATAGCAATAGGAGTAGTATGAATATTAAGATAAAGCTTATTAACCCCTCACCTTGTGTCCTGCATTCACACTAACTGTAGCTCTTCATTGCAATCAATGGCAATCACACCAGTTTGCACACTTCAGAAATTAGACCGAAAATTTAGCATGATAGGTATCTATTGATTGCCTCCGCGGCCTTAGTGAGCTTCTCAGATAGTGTCTTTGAGCAGTTCTCCAACTATTCAACATTTCTGAATTAACCTTCAGGTCCGGTCTTGCAATTTTTCACGAAGCCATCAAGATATCTATTTCAATACATGCTGCGATCACGCTTTAGGCTTTTTTCCCTGCTAGGACAATACTTCATTTGTTCTTGCTAAGACAACGCTTATCTACAAGAGTTTTTCACCATCTATGCCTCAATTTAATGTGAAGTAATATTCTGTTGTGGCCTATGAATGAACATTTGTATGCAATATTCAATACTGTGAAAATATAATACACATTTCTAAAGTGTATTAATAATGAACTGAATCCTTATCACTTTGTATGCAAAGCAGTTGAATCAGGTTTAATGGTGAGTCCCTAACCCTAACCCTAAAACCTAAACCTAATTCTAATTCTAGCATTGCCAGTTAGCACTGATACCTATGCTGTTATACACTGTACATTAAAGTACACAGGGTAGTGAAGCGTTGTCCTAGCACGAAAAAAAGCTGAAAATGTGATCATAGAACAGTAATAGATTTTATTTTGTGATGGCTGCATTAAAGGCAAGAGATCAGGTTGTGGCTGAACTGTTTAGTGTCTGTCCTGAAGAGATGGGGATCAAGGTAAAAAACTTTTTAGAAATGGTAACACAGATTTATACAGAATCTGAAGTTAATTAGATGTATATGTTCACTGCAAGAAAACAGGCGGGCTAATGGTGACTCACGGTGGTTCTGCGTGGACAATTGGCGGCTCAGTGCCGTAACGTGTAAGGACTCCTACCCGCTTCCCTGTGTCGAAGAAGCATTAGATTGCGTATCTAGCTCTTCCTGGTTCAGTTCCATGGACCTCTGGAGCAGCTACTGGCAGGTGGAGTTAGTTCCTGAGGCATGACCTAAAATGGCGTTCAGTGTCAGGCAAGGCCTTTCTCAGTTCCGGGTCATGCCGTTTAGGTTGTGTAATGCCCCAGCCACGTTTGAGTGGCTCATGGAGAAGGTAATCGGGGACATTCCATGCTCACACTGTGTCCTCTATCCATCAAGCAATATCCCTTGGTCTGCATTTGGAACATATGATTGCTCTTGGCGCTGGAGCTGATTTGAACAAGATAGCTAGTGAGAAAGGAACAGATGAGTTTGTCAGGAATATACTGCTGTTTAAATTCATGTGCCAGAATTCGCCAGAGGCTTGGCTTGCTCTGCCACACTTGAATTGGCTCATTTGTTCATAACCTTGAGGGTTAACAGAGTCCTGATGTCAGGTCAGCATTGGAGAATTAGTATTCAGATGATATAATATAGGACAAAAGGACAGTTCTCACTCCAATCTCCTAGCATAAACTCACAGATTTAAGCAGTTCACAGATAAGCTCATTATATTTCTATTTGCCTGCAAATACTTCTGTACTTTTTTAAATCGTTTAATAAATCTGCTGTTGAAGAACCAGAATCTAATGGGCAGAGACGCTTGTCAAGAACTATTAGTTATGGGTTTTCTTTTTATTTCTATCCCTGGTCAATAGGTTGAGGTTAGTCTGGGATTTTGTCTTTTTGGTTTGTTTTTTGGTATTTTCCAGCTAGTGGAAGTAGTTGTTCATCACAAAAAATTGTGTAGTGTAGCTGAATAAATGTATCGGTATCTGTGCAAATTTAAATGCACTACCCTGTGTGT
Organism: Ladigesia roloffi; assembly: GCA_037577295.1. Lineage (NCBI taxonomy): Eukaryota > Metazoa > Chordata > Actinopteri > Characiformes > Alestidae > Ladigesia > Ladigesia roloffi. Next base: position 5,321 of record JBBKCR010064429.1, on the reverse strand, counting down.
CTTCCCTGCTGCTCTCACGGAATCCCAAATATAGAAAAAAGGAAATAGTTAGTAAACAGAAAAAATCTATAAAATGCATGGCCGTGGATGGTATTGGGTTCAATACACATGGTTATACTAATTGATATTTTAAATGTATATGTAGCAGCCAATCAAAATGAAAGGCCATCCAGAGTTGCTTAATGTAACTCTCTAAAATGAGAGGTGACTCCATATACAGACCAAGTGTGAGCTGTTTTGTCTAGTTCACTGAAAAAAGTTATTTGTATAAGCAGAAAAATGTGAGATACATTTTTTTTAATATTTTTGATGCACAAGGAGAAGTATGGAACCATTTAAGAATACCCTCTTCTACAGTGAAGCAAGGATGTACAGCCCTTCATGGTGTTTGCAAATTATTACTGCTTATTTATACACAGCTTTAGTATGATCCCAGCCCCTATTACAGCATAAGTGAAAGACGCTTCACAGAAACACATTCCAGAAATTTCACCTCAGCAGCTATGTTAGTTCTTCCTAAACCTGAATTGCCTAATGTCACATCAGCAGAATGAGAAAAAGCAGTACTCTTGCAGTGATAAATGGACTCACTGGTTGAAAAGTATTACCATAAAGAAGATAAAGAACTCCTAGCTATTAAAATAGTGCTTATGGAAAAGAGGTATTGACTTAAGGAGGCTATGCATCCATTTTCAATTGTCTGTTTGTTGATGGAGGAAAGCCCAAGCAGACTTACTCAGAGTATGAATTTAGAGAAGAACTGATTTACATTAATATCTTATACACCTGTTCAGTGTGTGCTAACTCTAAGCTCCACAATGCCAAGCCCTATGGACTACTGCAACTCTTACCTTCTCTCAAAAGACCATTTTCCCACACAGGCCTGGCCCTAAACAACTTGTATTTTGACAAAAATATGTTTAAAAAGCCAATTGTTTAGTGTATACCCCACAGAATATGGCCCCAAAACACTTTAGTTTAATTTTAAACTTAATATAATATAAAGGTAAACCTGTATTTGTGCTCTTCAGTTTCCAGTGAACTCCTACAGTGCTAGAATGTAAATACCGATATTGCAATTTAACACTAAAGAATTATAAATTGCCATGAAAATAGGCACAAAATGTGGAGGATTATTATATGGTTCTAAAAAAATGAATGACTTTGCAACACTTTCAGTTCATTATAAACTCAGATTAATAAATTGCCTTTAAAGGTGAAGGTAAATATGCATTGTGTATTATTATTATTATTATTACTCCTACTTAATAGACTTTGCTAAGTAGGAAAATTCATGTGGGCTTGTTCTTTTCATAGTACTGTCACGGATCTCTCCACTGGGTTTAGGGAAGGGGAGGACGCACTCAAGTGTTGATAAATTTTTTAATGAAACTTAGTGTCAGAGTTCAAACACACAAAAGACAACTGAAAAACAGACTGGACCCGTGCTCCTCAAACTAACAAAGAAACAAAAACGGCTTCGGCCTCTCACGCTGAGCCAGGGGATGGAACCGCAGAACCAGGGATCAGGGCAAAACAGGAGGAACACGGGTCTGTGGAAAAATGAGAAAAAAACAAAGCAGAACCTCTCCAAATCTTACACCAAGAGAATGAGAGGACGGACAGACAGGCAGGCTGAGCCACTAGTCTGAGAAGGGTTCGTACAGACAAACAGACAGACAGGATCACTGCTACGAAGATCTCGTACTGAGTTGTCGCAGGACAGGATACTAAGCGATGAACTGACCAAGACAGACTCAGGGGAGAAACGGAACCGGCTGGCTTTAAGTAGGGGAACAAAACGAGACACAGGTAAGACGCGAGGGAAATGAGGAGCATGTGAAAGTAATAGGAGGGTAGTAGTACAAACCAAGGAGACCCCACGAAGGGAGCGAGGGGACCTACATAGGGTGGATAAAAGTACAGGGACGAACGGGAATACATGAGGAGAAAGAAAAGGGAAACTTAATATTTAGGGTACCGGGAAAGAGACAGATGAGACGGGGGCAAGGACGGGGTGGCCATCACAATTACGACACATTGAGACCAAATTGTGTGAACACTAGAAGTGCCAATGTGGTCCCTAGCATTTGTGTAATAAAAAGATAAGTAAATATGACCATTTCTCCCCAGAACCAACGAGGAGTCATTTTTACCCACTTTTTTAGATCACGTTCACATCTGTCATTTTTTTGCACTACGCCCCTCCCAGTTGCTTAGCAACGCTAAATGCTTTTTACGTCATCTGACTTTGACAATCGATTCAAATATGCATTTTGCTGACAGTTCATAGTCAAAGTGTCCACCGTGTGTCCTGACAGGGAGAAGGGTGTGTGCTGATTGGGAGTAGTGTGTGTGTGCGCGTGTGTGTGAGAGAGTGATGAAGGGAAAGAGAGGGAGCACCCAGTGCTTTACCCTGCAGTTTCTTCTCTTCTTACCAGGGTGGCCTGCAGGATAGCCAGTGTGTGTTATTATTTCACCAAGTTTCTAAGCAATATAGACTTCTACAGGAAATTAGTATGACAGAAGATCCCAGTTCACCACAAGACTGTGGAAAGTTGCTGTCACAAACTGACCACATATTTTTCATGCAACTTTTTCTTATTTGACTAGGCAGTAGGTTGATTGGCCAGAAGAGTCTCCCCTCCTATAGACATAGAACAGTTGCCCAATCCCATGGCCCATATTTATGGATCACAGAAGGTGATAAAAGGTATTGCAGTACATGTTTGACTGGGAAGGGATAAGCCCCAGTGGAGCAATGTTGGACCCCCAAAATAAGACTTTTTTAGACAACTCCCTAATGAGAGCTTTCCTCCAGGAACTTGGACCGTGTAATTTAAGCTAATCTAAAGTAGCGCCATTTAACTATCACTATTGCTCATTAGATGATTGCGGAATGTGATGCTAGTGAGTAGCATGTGAACAGATCTAGCATGACTGTCCCGAAGTTAGCAAACAGTTTAAACAAAAGCACTTCAACTCTACAACTTTTACACGAAGAAGAGATACAGTTTTTACATACCCTGCTGATGTTTCACCATCCATAACACCGACATGTTTTCTTTTTAAGTGTTCATGCATGACTGTTGGTGCAGGTCATCGTCTTCTTAGTGGTGTTTAAAGCAAAGTACTCCCATACCTTGGAGAACCTTGGAGGACACGCTTTTTCCTACAGACGCTTCTGTAACCTCCAGTGCGAGCAGCTGTGTATCGGAGTGTATTTTTGTGTATTTGTGCAACTTGTGGTCGCACTCCTCAGTGACGTGAGCAGCCCAACTAATCGATAGCGGCATTCGTTGACAACTAATTTCATTATCGATAATTATCGATTTTATCGATTAGTTGTTGCAGCCTTAGACCACATAGACCCATTATCATTATCATGTTTATTCAGATCTTTAAATCTGATTGCTGTAAAAGCACTTGTTGCAGGTGGACAAGTAAACTCACATAGGGAGAAAACTCTGTCCAACATTCTCTAGCAACACAATTGTGCTCACCAGACAGACCCTTAGGTGACTTTACACCTTTCCTAAGATATTGACTTTTCTCTGTAGACTGAATGTGAACTGGCCAGATCAGTTTAGCCTGAAGCTATACACGATCTGCTCATGCCTAACTGAATGTCAATAAACAAATGGATTAGGATTGGATTAGGTTTGGAGCTGTTAGTGTCTCAAACAATGTATTTTATGTTTCTTTGTTTTCAGATTAGGTTTTGTCATATTGTCTGTCTGTCAGCTGTATAGACAATATAGCCCAAGCTAATTTTTTTATTTTTTATATTTCATATGCATAATAAGTTCTTTAGTAATGAATTGGACTAAGATTGTCTAGGGGTGTTTCTTACTTCATAGATTTGCAACTTATGTAGCTATATAAGTTCCGGAGATGTGAGACTCTCAAATAATACACAGTGTTCTTTGTACTGCATTGCTTATCATTAGAGGGAAATTTCCCTCATGTTCATGGTGTGTTAAAAACAATGCTGGGGGTTGTCCTGTTGAGGTAATGATGTATTTTAGGTGGCCTAACGTACTTTAGGTGGCCTGAGTTCTGTGGTAGAGGGATTTATTAAGCAAAGCACTGATTCTGCAAGATTTACAGTCAAACAACCTGTACACACAATACCCTGCCTTATAACAACCAGGTCAAGCAGATAAACTATGGATGTGTAACGTATTCCCCTGTGTCATCCTGTGTCCCCAACGTAGACGGGCGAATTCCAGTATCTCCATTTTTACTTTCCTATATTTTTAAATAAACACCAAAACAAAAGGCAGTAGGGCCCAAGCTCTAAACAAACTAGAGGGAACACTAAATAAACTAAATAAACAGCTCTTAGAGGAGCAATAACCCACCACTAATATCAAACACAAACCCACTTATATACGCAAACGATTACTGCCCGATTTCACCTGCAGCTGTTACTAATAACCTCCTTAGTGAGTGCAGGTGGAGCTAGGGAGCAATAGCCACATCACAGAGCTAAAGGTGCCCCCTAGGGGTCACCCTGTTATATGATATTAACCCCCCCTCCACTGCGCATAAACTTAACATCATAACAAAAAACAAAACAGTTCAAACAAAAACCAAAGCAGAGAAAATAAAAGGTGGAGGAGGGGAGGCAGTGTCCCATGGCACCCCCTATGCCGTCAGACCAAGCAATACCGTCCCTTGGGGCCATGCCCCCTCGGTCATTGTCCTCCAGTACGGAGCCACCAAATGGGAACCCCACATTAACCACCAGTGCCCCCTGGAGGCCCCACGCTATCCTCTGGGTTTGGGCCCTTTCCATAAACCTTTCAGTGTCCATTGAAGCCTCCACGCCGTGCTCCGAGTCTCCAACTTGCCCTGAGTCCTCTGGAGCCCCATTGCTGCCTTCCGTGTCAACTTTCCTCCCCCCGACATTTCATTGCCCTCTGTGACCATACTACCCCCGTACAATTTTCAGGGGAAAATCCCCATCCAAAGTAGGGGTTCCCTGCCCCTTAACTCTCTGTAAATAAGCTGTAAGGGTCAACCTGGCTATGACCGGGGCTCTAGGATTAGCCCTCTTTGTTAGCTGCTGCTGGCTAACCAGGGTAACCCAGAAGCTAACCCCGCTAGGACGTGAGCCACACAAGCCAGCCCGCGAGCCCACAGAACTAGCCTGTGAGCTATTAGTACTTGCTTACATGCTAAAGACGACCGTCTCGAGCTAGGATATGCAAATGTTGGAATCTCTGTGCTCTGTGTAAACGAGTGACGTATTCACGCAACAGATCACTTACGTTTGCGTAACCTACGCCAAAGAGCATACACAGGGGGCTCGAGAC
>JBBKCR010064382.1:0-10324 GCA_037577295.1 Ladigesia roloffi | reverse complement strand
ACACACACACACACACACACACACACACACACACACACACACACAAGACACACACTATGGCAGGATAACAGTCAAGAATTCACTGGCTATCATTTTGCCAAACAGGAAGATGGAGCACCTCCTCAAATAACATATTGGTTACAATAGACAAGAAGTTAGTGAAATGATGAGCATATGTAGTGCTAGTGAATTTAATGTACAGATTATCCGGTATTTAATATTCAAATTTTTAGGTAATGTTTGTGAAATAATACCAAAAATGAAGTGCAACAGTTAGAAGAAGGGTGTAAAGTCTAGCTCTGGAATGGCACTGGAACTATTTGACATCCTTCTCCAGGTTTCCACTCCGAAGTTCCACACAGCCAAATTTCAAGATCAGGACAACCTGAATATTAGGCCAAGGGGGTATAAAGAGACATTTTCTCTGAGTATACTAAACACTGCCTAGTTACTGAGTGTATTCTCTGTTTCTGACTGTGTTTGTTCTCTGTTCCTTTCTCTGTTTGTTCTCTGTTCCTGACTGTGTTTATTCTCTGTTCCTGACAGTGTTTATTCATTGTTCTTGAATGTGTTTATTCTCTGTTCCTGACTGTGTTAATTCTCTGCTTCTGACTGTGTTTATTCTCTGCTCCTGACTGTGTTTATTTTCTGACCCTGACTGTTTATTCTCTGCTCCTGACTGTGTTTATTCTCTGTTCCTTTCTCTGTTCCTAACTGTGTTTATTCTCTGCCCCTGACTGTGTTTATTCTCTGCTCCTGACTGTGTTTATTTTCTGACCCTGACTGTTTATTCTCTGCTCCTGACTGTGTTTATTCTCTGTTCCTTTCTCTGTTCCTAACTGTGTTTATTCTCTGCCCCTGACTGTGTTTATTCTCTGTTCCTTTCTCTGTTCCTGTCTGTGTTTATTCTCTGTTCTTGACTGTGTTTATTCTCCGACCCTGACTGTTTATTCTCTGTTCCTGACAGTGTTTGTTCTCTCTACCTGACTGTGTTTATTCTCTGTTTCTGACAGTGTTTGTTCTCTCTTCCTGACTGTGTTTATTCTCTGTTCCTGACTGTGTTTATTCTCTGTTCCTGACTGTGTTTATTCTCTGTTCTTGACTGTGTTTATTCCCTGTTCCTGAATGTGTTAATTCTCTGCTTCTGACTGTGTTTATTCTGTTTTTGACTGTGTTAATTCTTTGCTCCTGACTGTGTTTATTCTCTGCCCCTGACTGTGTTTATTCTCTGTTCCTTTCTCTGTTCCTGTCTGTGTTTATTCTCTGTTCTTGACTGTGTTTATTCTCTGACCCTGACAGTTTATTCTCTGTTCCTGACAGTGTTTGTTCTCTCTTCCTGACTGTGCTTATCTCTGTTCTTGACTGTGTTTATTCTCTGGGCTACTCTGCCCTGTTTCTGGACTTTGCATTACTCTTTTGCCTAGTGGACTTGTCTTTGACTGGCTGTTAATGCCTTTTTCTACGTTTCTGGATTTTTGCCTTTTGTCTTGTGAACATTGTCCTAAATTAAACATCGTAACTTTGTATTTTTTGTTTTGGTCAATATCTTTGTTCATTTAAGAAGGAAACCAAAACACTTCTTCAAAGCAAATAAGCCTGTCATAGTACCAACTCACAAAATAAAAAGTTCACATAGTGTCTACACTATATTGTTTCATATGCTATAATTGTATCACTTGCACTCATGTTGAATATATCTGTACATGGCATGGCCTATGTCTCATCACACAATGTACATGTTGCTGATGACAATAAAGTAACCTTCAATTTTAAGCCTTGAGCCTTGAAAAGCTTATAATTTGCATGTCTAGGTTGTAAGAGCTATATCTGACAGAGCCACATGTTATGGGATTACTTTGATAAAGGTTACTTTGATAAAGGTTGTAAGAGCTATATCTGACAGAGCCACATGTTATGGGATTACTTTGATAAACTACAAGCTCTACAGTATGAAATTCCATTAACAAATGCTTTACTGTGCCTTTACTGTTTTTTGATTTTCTGTTTTTTGATTTTCACATCTGTCAGCTCTGTCAGTCAGTGCAAATGTACAAGCATAATCAGGTGGGTCATTAGAATCAATCCGGTAGTTAATATGTTGCCATGTCCCACTCTGACTAAGCCATATATTATACACAGTAGGTGAGTTGTTATTACTTTAACTGAAAACAATGGCTCAGTGGGAGCGCCCTGCTGCTCCCACACCACCTATAAACACACACACACACACAATCACACACACACATACACACAGTCATGGTAACAGTCAAGGTTCACTGACTATCATTTTGCCAAACAGGAAGACGAAGCACCTCCTCAAATCACATATTGGTTGTAATTGACAAAAAATTTGTTACAGTTTTTCCCAATTGTTTACACATATTTTCTGAAAGCAGAACTCTACACCCAATGGGCAAAACCCTTCAATTCTCCTGCAAAATGAAACTTTATATAAAAAACAATGCAATATTTTTCTCGAAATGGGATTCTTTTTTCAAATTACACACACAAACCATCACACGAATAGACATTTATAAGAAGCAATTGATTGCTGATTGTAAAACAGTAGGATCACTCCTCCTTTCATTATAAAGCCTTTTGTTCAGTTTTACACTTACTACAGACAGAAATATTTTTTGATAGGCATGCTTGTATACAAAATGTACAAATACACAGTACTACATATATTTTACTGGGTTTTTTACTGGATTTTTTTTTACCACAAAAGTAATGTACACACTGTTCATCCCAACCAGCACAAAGTTGCAGATACAAATATCTACATATACAAACAACAGAAGAATTTACTGAATACAGTTACAAAAAAATACGGCATCCTCTCTTTATAGAATAGTAAAAACTGAATAGACACACTGTGTAGGAATACAAATTAGGAATACATTTCCCAAATACTGAAACAGTCTACAGAACATTTCACAGACAATACTGTACTACAGTAATGTACTCCTTGAGTACAGTGAGATTTCTTATCTAATTTCATTTCAGAATGTCAGGATGTCATGGATGCTATAGTGTACCTGCTCAAATCTGATTGTACTCTATACCCAGCCTCCCTCATTGTTAGATCATTGTTGACCACAGTGGCTTTGATCTCACTGTTCCTTAGCCTTTCTTGTCCTCATCCTCCCCATCCTCCTCCTCTACTCTGGCTCTGCCTCTGTTATCAGTGCTGGCATCCATTACTCCAAAGCAGATGAGCTCACCTGTTGCCTTTTATAAAGCTCTGATTCTTACCATTTTTCCCAATTGTTTACACAAATTTTCTGAAAGCAGGACTCATGTTGTGAGATCTCTACATACAAATAAAAAAACACACACCCAATGGGCAAAATCCTTCAATTCTCCTGCAAAATGAAACTTTATATTCAAAATAATGCATTTTCTTCTTGAAATGGGATTCTGTTTTTCAAAAACCATCACATACATTTATAAGAACAAACACACAAATATGCAGTGCTACATTTATTTTACTGTATATTTCCCACAAAAATAATGTACAGACAACCAACACAAAACATATACAAACAACAGAAGAATTTACTGAATACAGTTACAAAAGAAAATATTGCTACATTCTGTCTTTGACTGCCTGTTATTGCCTTTTTCTACGTTTTTGGATTTTTGCATTTTGCCTTTGTGAACATTGTCATGAATTAATCATCCTATCTTTGTACGTTTCAGGCTATATCTGTGTTCATTTAGGATGTAAACACTTCTTCAAAGCTTTGCACCAAAAAACATTCACATAGCTTCTACACTATACTGTTATATACGCTACCATTACAATTTTTGAGGTATTTCATTGTGTTTTTTTATTTTCTCTATCATCACTTGGACTCATGTTGAATGTATCTGTATGTTGCACAGGTGAATAAAATTGATGACAATAACGTAACCTTGAACTTTGAACCTTGAACCTTGAAAAGCTTTTAATGTGCCTGTCTAGGTTGTAAGAGCATTCAGTCTATTCAGACTGTCCTGACCCTAAAACTGCTATAACAAAGAGGTTGGGCTGTGCCCCCATTAATGTTGAGTGTCTCTAAGCATTCATTTTCCAAGACATAACAAAGTAGATTAACCTTTATTGTAATTAGGAAGTGACAGTGGAAGCAACCGTTGACATTTTGAGACTAATTTTCACAAGAAAGAATGACTCACGACTTCTCCTGAAGGTTCTAGATATACACTGTTCTCCCAAAACATATTCACTCCCCAATACTGAAGCTACACTAAAACATTCAAATGAACATATTTAAAAAGGAACTAAATGTGATCTAAAGTAAATGTAATCTTGAATGTAGTCACTTTCTCAATACAAGCATAAATATAAAGCAAGGTTACAGTAAAATGTTCAATTTGTGTAAGGTTAAAGTACTTACATACTGCTTCATCCATAAAACCACATTCATGCTGGACAGAATTGAGATCCAGCCCAAAGAATATCTGTAAATGATACTTCAAAACCGTTTGATGAAGGATAATACTGCAAAGACTTACTGACAGTGAACAGTTTCGTAAAGAGGACCCATAATATCTTTTTGCCATTGTGGATCTCTTCTAACATTTCCTCTTGTTACAAAACTAGCTATTGTGAAATTACATTAATAGTACGCAGTAAATTTGTCAGTGATTGATTAATTCTTAAAGAGCTGATTTTAACACTATTCTGAGCATATATGGTCCCATCAATTTAGTGTTAAAATTACACTAACATTAGTGTTGAATGTGTAGAGTTTTACACCGGATAGTGCTAGAAAAAAACACTGCCGTTGTTATAATTAACCCTCTGGCTGTCCTTGTTTTTACGACCCCTTTCAATGTCCTTATGGCCAAAAATGGCCACCAACAGATCTGTTGATCAGTCTGTGATTTGTATTATATTTATGCTTTTTTGCTATTTTTACTGCATAAAGTGTTTAAGTAACATCAGTACTTATAATAAGTATACAATTTCCATTCTTATTTAAAATTTTTTATCCTTCAAATACCAGTTTGTTTGCACTATGCACATGTTAGAAAACCTCAAAAGTGTCAATTTACTATAGTCTCAATGCTGCTGGATTTTCTTGTGTTACTAATAGTACAGTCTGAGATATGTAACTGATTAACAACAACACCCATTATTATGCATTGTTTATTTTTGCAGGGAAAGCAAATAAAAAAAACTCACACTCAGCGTCCTCGTGGCCAAAAATGGCCCCCTCCTGTTTACACTCCCAAAATGCTATAAAATTAATAAATATTAAAATATTTTTCAGCTTTCACCAGCTTGATTTCTTAAATTATCATCAATCCTTGTCATGAAAAGTAAAAATTCATTTGTATTAAAAAATGTTAACCCTTTAAATGCCAGTTAGATCACCTATTCCTAATGGTTTATGAAGAGAGATAAGCATTAAAAACTGCTTTTTAAGCAAGTAATACATCCAACCTGATTTATTTTTAAACATTATTTCAGCTAAAGATATATCAATAATCAGCAGTATCAGTGATTTTTATGCATTGTTATTTTTTTAATCAGTGACAGAAAAAGCATAAAAAATCACACTCAATGTCTTTCTGGCCAAAAACTGCCACCTCCTGTTTGCACTTCCAAAATGATATAAAATTAATGTATATACTAATATTTGTCAATTTTCATCAACTTGATTTCTTAGATTAGCATCAGTTCTTGTCATGAATGGCAAAAAATAATTTAAATTAAGAATTTTAATATAGAATCTATCAACTACACACCAACTATATACTTAATATAGTTGATATGATTTAACGTTTGCCTTTAAACCTCTATTTAGTGTAACATGTTATATATTCATATTTGTGAATTTTTAGTGTTATATACTATATATAAGTGCTCATCCAGTGTTTTGAGAATTGCATGCCAGTGTGCAAAAAAGAGTATCAGCATTTGAGAACATTTGTAAAAATGAACGAACAATGAGTAACCAGTATTTGAATGACACTGGTCCTGAGTTCATTTTGTTCATTTATAGATTCTTAAATGTACTTTAACTTCCTTTAATTTCAAACAGTATTAATAGATTTTTTAACTGCTCAGCTTCATGTCTGCACTACACTCCAAAAAAACCCGAATCTTTCAGGAACATTGTTTTAAACATTTAATTTTTTTGTTGGCAAACTGGCAAAACATAAAAAATCGTATATATTTTATCTGCAGTTAAGCAAAAGTCTAAATAAATTCAGAATGTACAAAAAGTTTTTGATGCAGAGATGGGCTCAATCCTATATGATGCCTGTATCGGGTTCCGATATATCCATAAATCTAATATCGGATATTGTTTGGACAGCCCTGATTTCTATACTCTAATCCCAGCTCGCGCGGGACCTTAAACTTCAAGCTGTAATACAAAATGCAGCAGACGCTTGTTGACATTCTCCAGTAACGCAACAAATTTACAGTGGACAACCCAAAAGCGAGAGAAGACTCTCCCTCGACACCTCCCTTGTCTATTTTCCCTCTTCTCCCTCTCAAAACATGACAAAGATAAAGCTGGGCATCTTAACTCGGTCCACCCATCACTTTTTAATATGCAAACATGGGCCACAGGATCTTCAGTTTGTTAACAAATGAGTGAATTATTGAAATGTTTTTTTTTAAATACTCCTCTAAGGATGGAAAGGATTTGCTACTATCCCTCGACAGTATCATCAAACATTTTAAAATTACTGGAGGATTTTCAGTGTTTAAAGAGTTAAAGCATTCATCAATGTCTGATGGAGCGACTTGGTAAGGGATTACTATGGTAAACCTCTACAAGCTCTACAATATGGAATTTTTCAGTTTACTCTTCCAAAAATATGTCTTATATTAAGCATGTTCAGAAGTGGTGCTCAGACGGCAATGACATGAAATCATCTTCAGAATAACTGCATTTGTTTATATTCCCTACCATCCCAGTTTTTTTCTGACTGATTGTTGCATATCCATTGTAAGTATTTTTTTTTTCAAAACAACTGTCAATCTAATTGAATCTTGCTGCTAGCAGCAACTGGGGAATCTTTCTCTCTGCGTTTGCTTCAGTATCTCGGTCCCAGATGGTGCACTCCCGGTTCTGAATACACAGGATCATTTATTATTTGAGATCAGCAAAGTGGTCTCTCAGATATTAACATGAGACACAGGTTTAGGTCACATGTGCTGAATGATTTTAGTAGTGAAGAAGCTTCATTAATAGTCAAAAGAGTGAGAAAAAAAAATACAGGTCTAAAGAGATGTTGAGTGACTTATGAGTTACTTTTGTTATAAACTGAGGGTTTCTTCAGTTAACTGTCCTTGACAATTTCAAAGTAAGCTCTGAAGATGCCGGAGAGCTGCTTTTACCTTTATGTGATCACAAGAGAAAACCTCTGAAAGCTCTTACTAAGAGAAATATTTTTGTGTAATTTTCTTTTTGAATCTTTCTTTTGAACCTTTTAGGACTTTAAAAAATCACTAAAGAGACCCATGAATCTCAGGGACTCAAACGTACACTAGACAACATCAAACAGGGCTTAATGTTGGGCTTTTATCATTCTCCTATGGTTGATTTGATTTAAAACATTTCAGGCCTTGCCTACAGAACTGAAATGGGTTCAAACCCAATGGGTCCTTAAATGAAATCTGAAATTAGAAACAATCCCAAATATAAGCAAGATTCCGGGACAAGGACAGGACATACAGCACCAGTGAGGGTCTGCAGTTAACCTTTTATTTTTGCTTGTTATCTTTGGCTTACAAACTGCACATGCCTATAATCACACTGCAAGTCCCACACAGCTAATTAGCACCTCTCATTCTTTCTCTGCTAGAACTTCCTCATGAAGGTCAGATCTTGGTTTCTTGAACATGGCTCTCAAATCTATTCATGCTCTTAAAAATAAAAGCCACTAAATTGTTCTTGCCATGGACTTCTCAAACACATACAGAATCTTTACATTATATGGTAGTAGAAGGGGGCACTGGGGTAATCGTTAAGGGGGACTGAGGAGCCCACCTTACTTGGAAGCCAAGATACCCAGATTTCACTTTATGATCTCCTACATCCTTTAGCTTTTTTGATCTCAAACAAATAAAAGTCAAAGCTTTTTCAGCGGTCAATATCACCATAGCAACATTTTCATGGCTACATCAGCCAGGTAGTCTTGAAAGGGCATTTTTTATTTATCAACTCTGCAATAAACGACAGAGGAATGCTTGTAAACATGTAAACACAGTGAACTACATGGGTAGTCTGGTTGACCGTGGGAAGGAAAAAGTGCAAATACCTGAAATATTGCAACCATTTAACAGGTTTCTGATTTTGTAGCCATCACACATTGTCAGCTGTTAGAGTGAGAAGGCAGTTAAATACAGTTATACCAATCACGTTTTGCTTTTAATGTTATGGAACCTGTAATGGAGTTGCCTGGTAGTGTAATGCGTACCAGGCAACTTTTGAAAATGTGGTTCCATCAATCTGTGGATGTTTTAAAAAAGCTCAGACATTCCATTTACTTTAATGAACCCTCTATTGAAATATTCTTTAGGGAGCCAACATTGATTCTTCTGTGGTACCATTCCAAATAAGCCTTTATGTAGTGTCTTTACGAAGCGTTGATGGCTGGCTCTAGAATCCTGTTTAGTTTTAGTGGATAAATCGATATGCCAGCTCTGATGTTGCAGTCGGACCGGTTGGGTTCCTTGATGAAACAGTAATTTCTCTCTCTAGCCGCCATTCATTTATAGTGGAGGAATCAATGAGCTTTTTCTAACAGTGCTGTTTCTAACAGCACAGTTGTGATACTAGGCATCCGACAAATGTTCCAATACAAATATCCTGTAGAGCAAATTTTTGGAGTTTGTAAAATAAATGCCTTACTAAACTAAAACAAATGGTTCCCAGCTGGTCCTCCAACAACTGCGAGTTACACAGTTTTCTTTCTTTCTAGCTGTCTCGAGTTTGAGTAATGGCTCATTTGCAGAGGACCAGAGGCAAACCTGCACATTGGCATTCTAATAATGACAAACATGTTTCAGAATCATAAGTGCAGATTTGAAAAATGCATATTCATATTGTGCACATAAGCTTGACTGGAGGGTGTTTAATTACAGAGGAATATAATAACCAATTATGGTCTTATCCTTCTGACTGCAGACTGGAATGCCTACCTTTTAAACATAAGCTACTTTATCATCTATGTTTCTTTGCCAGTTTTGAAGCACAAAGATCACAATATCTGTAGAGTCAGTCTTTGAAATAAACGGCCTGCTCTTTTAATAGTGATACCTTTTACCAGATCCCTCTGGTTGTCTATAGTAAAAATAATTTTTTTTTTGTATGTCCTATGGTCTACAGTTTTTGTACTAAGTACATTTTTCCTCTTAAATGTCACTGGGTCCTCTAGACTATGAGGAATTAAGGAGTCAGAATACCAATACTGCAAGGGGAAACAATGATTAATTATCTTCATTATAAAGATCGAAAAAATGACACACAACACGTGACAATGATGAAAAGTTATGAGAGGAACAGCAGTTACACAGACAACAGTAAGAAATAAACTGGACTCCAATCATCTCCACTTTTACACCCTCACTGGAAAAATCTGCTTTAAAATAAGAAGGGATGATCTCAAGAACATCCCAAAGAAAGGTGGCGGAGGAAGTATCATGACATGCTTCTCTGTAAATTTAACTAGGAAAACATTGTAGAATGAATGAATAGTGGTCCATTTAATGGGCGAGTTAGATGGGGGCAGATAATCTGTAGTGAGAACTTCTATACTGTGTACTTAACCTTTGTGCAGAGTATGTGCAGTTCAGTTTTCCCATTGACAAATATTGTTCAGACATGTGATAAATACATATGCAGTTAGAAAACAAGTAGAGTCCTGGTAAAGCTTATGCCCTAAAGGTACAACCAATAAATGGATCCTCAGTGACCCCTAAAAATCAAATACAACCATGAATTAAAAACATAAGAGGCAGCATATTTGTTTTCTGGTTATTGCATTTGTAATGTGTGTGAATGTGTCTGTGTAAAACGTGCATATCACTGATGTTATTGATGTAACAGTTGATTTAAAACTCAAAACCAAATAATGTTTGAGGAAAATGAAAATATAAAACACAAATAATTTATTAAAATTTGGACATGTCAAAACTGCAACTATTAAAACAGTGATGTTAAGGGCAGTGTGTGTGTGTGTGTGCTGGAATGCAGTGCACTCACAACACATATGGAGGCCTTTAGCGGGTTTCAGACCGAACGCGGCATGCGCTGCGCTCGCCGCGGGGCTTGCGCTTTCTCTTTAAAATCAGCAA
>JBBKCR010064314.1:0-10326 GCA_037577295.1 Ladigesia roloffi | reverse complement strand
AGCGTCTAACTGAAGTCCTGAACCAGTGAAGAACCAGGAGCAGATGGTTCCAGATGATGGGGCGGTGATCAGTATACGTGGAGCTACAAGTTCAGATGCTTCTGCAGAAGAAGTCCGTTTAAATATTTGAGTCGTTTTTTGAAGAAGTCGGTGTAGATTTAGAGGCAAAACCACACGTTCTGTTTACTTTTAGTTCTGTTCTTTTCTGAGCACTTTAAAAGGTTTTGTCTGAATGCTGAATTTTATGTTGACATGGTTTGTTTACATTCTGTTAATATTGTCTGAATACATTTCCCATATACTGTAAACCTGAACCTCGATTTTTTCACTCTCACCATAACATGATGAAGTGGTCAGACCTATTCTCAACATCAGAATTTATTTTTAATGTAACTTATGTCTGTGGTTGTTCAGTGGTATGACAGATAGGAAAAAATTGAAGGAGGTTCAAATAGAAGCACGTTGAATTAAAAATATAAATGAACTATGTTTTATTTGAATGAACTACACTTTGAACTCCTTACGTTATTTTTCAGTGTGAACTGATGCAACACTGATTGTTTATGCGTTACAGAGATTTAACAGCAGTTATGAACGTTTGTCTTGTGGTAAAACAGCTCTACCTGTAGTAGCAGCGCCTCACGGTCTGTCTGAGTCTCGAAAGCTGCAGATTTTTTTAATGGTTTTCTCTCTCTCTATTTCTCTCTCTCTCTCTCTAATCCTGACCCCCCAGTCCATCTCTCCCATGTCTGCTGACCCAGTTTCTGTCTCTGCTTTTCCTTGTTTGGTGCCAGGCGTTGCCCTTTCAGTGTAATGATATTTTCCAGGGTCTCGCTGGGCGAGGCCTGTTCTTTAGCTATCTGAGTGGATGAGGAAATGGATGGATGGATGGACAGATGGAGGGATGGATGGACGGATGGATGGATAAGTGGATGGATGGAGGGATAGTGGACAAATGGGCTGGTAAATGGAAAGCTGAATTAATGGATGAGTGAATTGATGGATGGATGAATGAATCGATAAAAGCCGGAGTGTTAGCACTGGAGCTTCAAGGCTAATGAAGCTAAGTCAAATACTACTAGCTAATGAGCATTATGCCTAAATTGCCACACGCTTGTTCAGCCGACTGAAACAAACCAGCACCATAATTCCTGGCACCCTTACCGAAAGAACTGTAAAAAAATACATGGGACTAAAGTTGGGACTAAAATTATTACACCAAAAGCAATGTTGCATTTGTCAACGAAAATTATGTCTAAACATCGCCGCCAATGAACATTTATCATGTGACACAACATAAATGCTGGTCATGTGACATTAATTATAACAAAAAATATCATGTATATATATTTTCATTTAATGTGTACTTTTTAGGGAGGCGATTTTCATTTATTTTATTTATTTTATGTACATTTATGTGTGTTACTGAAAAAAAGTGACAACTTACAATATAACTTTCATTGACTGCAACTAGATGAAAATAGTTGTGGATTATTCTGAATAAAATAAGACCAAAATGCTCATCCTTTAATCGACTGAAACTTGACTAGAATAACAAGAGTATGAACGTGACTAAGGCCACCAAAAACAACAGATTCAACCGGAGGAGAAAAAAACACAAAAAACAACAAAACCAAATGGAAATAAAATCCCAAACAGAGCATCCTGTGTAGCTGCACTATGGCTTGGTTTGGCAATCACTCCGTTTCAGACCTCGAGGACCTACAGAGGATAGTGAAGATATTTACACCACACTCTGCATCTGCAAACCCTCCAGCATCATAAACTCTACACACCCCTCTCACACACTCTTTTCACACACACACACTCTCCATCCTTCTGTGTAGCAAAATACTGTGTAGCATAATGACCTTCACTGCCACAACAGGAAACTGTTTATTCCCTCAGACATTTATACTCCTCAATCAGAGCTAAAACATAAACTGAATGCACTCCAACCCCCGGCCCCCACAAAACACAAACACACTAACACACAAACACACATACATAAACACACCCATGAACTCAACATCTTCCTCCTCCTAATGCAACAGATAGGCAGAAAGATGGACAGACAGACAGATAGACAGACAGACAGATAGAGATAGACAGATGGAGAGACAGACAGATGGAGAGACAGACAGACAGGCAGATAGATAGACAGACAGATGGGAGGATAGGAAGGACAAGTTTAATGCACAGCATGTAAAGTGGAGCCCGAGTCGTTCATCTCTCTTCTCTTCCTCCCACAATGTCGCTCTGAAACATGATTCAGATTCGAGATTCGGACATCAGGAGTGCGGAGGAAGACGCCAGCGCATCTATTAAATATGTAAATACACTCACTAAAACATCTCTAGTTGGATTACGCCACCTTAATCAAAACACCCAGAGAAAGTCACACCCCTCCCTCCTAAAACAGCTCTGCCATCCGTCAGAGCGCTCATTTGCATATTAAAGGCCATTTATATCATTACAGCAGCAATAAAGTTCAGGACTGGATCGTGACTTCAGTGTGTCTCGCCATACATTACAATACACAATAAAGGA
Organism: Ladigesia roloffi; assembly: GCA_037577295.1. Taxonomy (NCBI): domain Eukaryota; kingdom Metazoa; phylum Chordata; class Actinopteri; order Characiformes; family Alestidae; genus Ladigesia; species Ladigesia roloffi. The sequence goes on along the minus strand of JBBKCR010064314.1, from coordinate 7,776 downwards.
TCCGTATTATGGAAAAATATATATATTATCTCCCTTTATTAAATGCAAAAGTCTGATGTGCATAAACCCGTTAAAGTTGCTCTGCACCCTCCTCAATCCACATCCTGCTGTGATGTCACAAAAACTCATTTCCATATTCCCCACTGTTTAGCCCCGCCTTCCTTTTGTTGCATTGTTTCAAATAGGCGGGACTAAACTGATGTAGGCTGAACAGAAATTAATTTCCACAAATCACACCTTTTATTTGCCTGATAAGCTCCGCCCACTTCCCCTGAAGCTGTAAAGGGTGTTTCAGCTCACCGAATGAGGCGCAACACAAAACAACCAATCAGAGCAGAAGATTGGTGGAGGTGTGTGGTCCAGCTAGGCCTCCCCCTAGTTGGGGAAGTCAGTTTCTGTGATGTCACAAAACACACATATTTCCATATGTCTTCTTATTCAGACTACAGCTGTTTAGCCCCACCCACTTATGATGAAGCTCTAAGGCCCGATTGAGCCCTGTGCTCCATTTTCAACAAGTTGCAATGCAGGAGAGCCAATCAGAATTCAGAGGTTGATAAAGTGACATGTAAAAACGAAATACTCATGAAATCCTTTTGGACAAGTCTATCAAATTAGGACACATGGACATATGTGGGTTTTGTGACATCACAAAGCTTCATTTTGAAAATAGGCTGTTTGTGCAGCTTAGTTTCATTTTCTGGCCTGAGTGGGCACAGCACTCCTCGTGCTTAACATGATTTAGGCCTTTTTAATTGCCTAAAAAGTCTTTAAATGGGAACCTTAATATCTTAAAAAGCATCGTAATCGCAATATGTAATGGTTTAATGCTGTTATTCTCTCTGTATCGCGCAAAATGAATAAAACCTTAATACTACATCAACTCTAACCAGCAACGGACTGTCTGATTTCCCCTCAATACATTTCTATAGACATTGTCATGATCATCTAGCAGACCGTTCCCATGGAAACGGATAGCCAATCAGAAAAGTCCCTTTTTTGCAACACTCTCTAGGAGTAAATTCTAAAATTTTTATTATTTCGAATGCTTTTGAGGTTTAAATTGAAAATCTGGCCAAAGTCAACAACTTCACCAGTGTTCAGTCAGTTGTCCCCATATGGGTGCCATAGGGGTCACCAGTGGCCTTAAAGGAGGGATTAGCACGAGCATCCCAAAATCAATAGCAAATGCACTTGCGCGGACCATGTGTGTGTTTACCAACCTCACCAGAGTCATGCATGTTGGGAACTGTAGTGATGCACTACAAGAAGAAAATGATGAATGACATCTTGCTTTACGATTTTGGGGCCATATTGTCCCTTCAATGCACGAATATCCACTGGATGCTCCTCAAAACGGGGGTGGGGGTACTGAGCTCTCATCCACCTGCACTGGTCACAACGGGAAGGTCACTGCAGTAAAGCCCCCCCTCCCTGAAAAATCTGCCCCTTCTCCAGCCCAAAACAGGGCTCGGGGACGCCATGAAGGCGTGCACGCGCCTGACCGAGCGCGCACTTGTCTAACGATGGTTATTTATAGGGAGGGAAAGCACACATAAATAAATAAAACGTAGAAAAATAAATAAAGGATCCATGTAAACGGCGAGGCAGTGGTCGGACGCGGCCCCGTACTCACCCAGAAGACGAAGGAGTAGACGATGAGCAGCGTTTTGAGACACGTTATCACGGGTTTGGTCTCCATCCTCCTCGATGCCATGCTACGGTGCAGCTGCTGCGCTCCGAGCCTGCTGGAGCCTCCCTGCGCGCCTTCGCCCTGCCCCCTCACCGCATTTACCAATCACAAAGCGCAAAATACGCTATAGCACCGCCCCTCCCTCATGCTCTGCTGCATATAGACCAATCACTGATCGTAATTCTCTCCACCAACCCCGCCCTCCCCACTTTTCTCCACTGCACTGCTCCGCCTGGGCCAATCAGAGGGCGTGAAGACCCCCGTACCCCCGCCCCCCGCGGCCCCTCCCGCTCCTGAAATGACACGTGACCGGGACCTAGCGGCTGGAAGCTTAGCATCATTTAGCATCATTGTAAATCTTTTTGAATCCGTTTTACGAACCGTTTTCACTGATGATCATGGCTTTTCTGCAGGACAGCTTGTGATAAAAACATTCCGGCCTTATTTCTCAGCGTTTTGAGGAAATTAGCATATTGATTGTCAAATAAGTTTTTTGTGTGTGTATATATATATATTGATAAAATTATAAATATACATATACAATATCTCCCACATTTCAAAGGGGGTTTGAAACAACAATGCTACAAGGTATCAAAATAAACTCTAACCCAACAATAATGTACATATAAAAATTTGTTTTTTACTTTTAATTTAAAAAAATTTTATCGTCCAAATTGTGGCCTTGATGGCTGATTCAAATTTTGAGCCGTTCTTGGAAGTTTACTATCACTCTCACTAGCATGTTGGTCCAAATTCCTTCAGTTTCTTCTTGAATTGCCTCCTTCAGTTGGTACAGGAACAGAGGATGAGGTTTTAAAGATCTCAGCTTTGAGGTCCCCACATAAAAAATCTTAGGGACTTAAATCCGGCGAACTGGAGTCCAACTGACTCGAACAGGAGACGACCCGACCCGAACTGGAGACCACCCGACCTCGGAACATCTCCAGCAAAGTCTCATGCAAATTGATGCAAAACATCCAAGACGGCCTCCAAATGTGTATCAGCCATCAAGGCCACCATGTGAACAATATAATTTTTAAGACTTAATGTAAACTGTATGATTCTGACTTTTTATGCTGTAGAAAATGTGCTAAATTAAGAAGCATAAAAAATTATAAACATGTAGCATAATGATGATGACCTAATGCTCATTGTATTTACAAAACAGTTCTCCAGGCTTCCTGAAGGACGTTCCAGAGATTCTCATTTCCAGTCCAGTCCTTGAACCGGACCAGTTTCAGAGCGCTTCTAGCTGAAGTCCTGAACCAGTGAAGAACCAGGAGCAGATGGTTCCAGATGATGGGGCGGTGATCAGTATACTGGTGGTGCTGAATGCTGCGTGGCTGGAAATCCTTTATCTAGGCTCCTTGTGTCTTTATCTTTATCTAGGCTGCACTTTGCAGCCTGTCAAAGTGAAACATTAGTTCCGTTTCTTTCATTCAGTCTACGCAATTCGCTAAAGATAAGAGAGTCTAAAGTTTTGCGGCAAAACTGGTTTCCACTGAAATCAGATGATAAGTGTGTGTTTGACGCGAGTGTTGTTTTGGAAGTGTGTTTCTCTCTCTAATGAACCTGTATGATCCAGCAGTGCGGTGAGAAGTCAGTTCACAGCTCCACTCCAGAATTAGCGTAGCGGTGTGCGGCATCTGACACTTCAAATTTACAATCTATTGCGAAAGCGTCCGGACAGGGTTTCAGCCAGAAGGGGAGTCAATATATCTTCCCCAGCTTCTGTCAATATGGCCGGGGACACTCTGCAACCATGTGATGTGACCTCTGACCTTGGACGAAACAACTATCAAATTAGCAAAAAGTTGGCGCTGGACTGGAATGACTGGGATTCAAAAGTAGGTGTGGCCAGGCACGCCTCTCTATCATGCCTATATAACCAAAAACACACTAAAAGAAAGTTCTCAAAGTAGATATAGAAAACCCAAGTAAAAATATGACACAAAATATTTAACTTGGTCAATTATTTTTTGTGGAGAACAATCCTCTGGGAATGTTTGGCCTCATGACGACTTTCATGTATCCCTCCACCATAAATGGGTTCAGTTTTAGGACCAAACGATTCTTAAAACTCGCAAAACAACATCTCAGACATCAAGGAGTAACTTTTTTGAGGAACTTTTAGAGGGAGACGTCTGGTTCCATTCACCTCTACTTTGAACATTTTGAGTTTCTCCTGAGCAGCATGTTCCACATTCACTCTGAACTACTAATAATTATGATGTATTGTCAATAATAAATTGATTAGAAATTGTGGAGAATGTTTGAAAAATGAGTGGACTTGCCCTCCTCAGAGTAGTGACCTTGTGACCTCTAGTGGACAGCAAGTGAATTACAGCTATTGGAACTCATCTCAGTTCTACATTTTATTATTACAATTTTTACAGGCAAAATTGCAGAGGAGCAACAACAGCACTTCAAAATAAAAGTCATAAAATTGGTTTTAGCTCAATGGATAATCGAAGTGAAACTAGTTTTTGGGATTTTATGAGTTAATTTAAATCATCATTAAATTATTAAACCGCACTGTTGAATAATATTTGAAGAGCAAGAGTCCAACCGAAATCAAAGTTCTAGTTCTGCTTTTCCCAAACAAGCTTCAGCAAAACATCCATCCTGAACTTTAAATTTAAACCAACTCCACCTAAATATCTAAATCTAATCCTAAATCCTAAACTTAATACTAGTGATAATCCAACCATCATCTATAAGGGGACCATAACAGTGAAGTGTGACCACTGTGGACTAGTCGATGGTCTTGAGTTTTCATTTTGTTTGTGTGTGTGTTCTACAGGTGTGTTTTCGAAGGTGTGGAACGACCCTGTTATTGTTAATTTCACTGATATGTCCAAAAAATGTCCAGACCTTTTTTCGAAAGTGAATAATAGTCTAATTCTAAAGCTTACTGCAGAAATCCCAATTCCTCATAGGTTGATGTTAGAAAAACCCTTATCTTTTGATGAAAGAGTTTAATAGATTTCTGAGACTTGGCCCATTAATTTACGTCCTATATAACGGACATTTTGTTCACTTGTATCTTCCCTCGGTATCTACCTTCTCTCATCAGGCCCTATAGTGTTCTGTAGAGGACGTCCTCAGTTTCGTGTGACAGGTTTGCATGCTGGGAACAAGGACTCCAGTGGCGAGACACACAGGAGGAGCAACAAATGCAAAATGTTCCAAAAAGAAACCCCGCCTCCTATAATACCTAAATATCTAGAGGATGTTCAAGGACTAAAATACATGGTTTATTCTCCTTGCAAGCAACAAGCAACAGAAGACTGATACATAATGTTAGTGTTTTAATCAAAATGAATGTGTTTTTGTATTCATAACACTTTTTTTCATTTTCCAAATTCAGTTCTATTTTCACTGGGAAATCATCCAGTTGTCCTCTACAGTGGACATCCTGGGAAATTCAATAAAAATGATATCCAATGAAATTTAGATTGTAAGGTGTTTTTTAGGCCCAAATCTGGTGCATGGACACTACTGAAGTCACAAAATGTAACAGAGGCAGTCCACTTATGGAATAAATGTTTATACAGCCACCTTAATCATGAGTTTCTGCACCTTCAGGTACTCTATTGGTGTACGAGAACACGCCCTTCTTCACAAGGGAAGTCTACTGGATATTGATCCTTTAGCTATGATAGATATTTTAGCTTTATAGCAACTCATCAAACAGGTCTGGCCTAATCAGCCACATCTGGATTCGAGAGGAGAGTCTTGGGACTTTTACTTTTGAGTCTGAATGATGTGGACCTCAAGAAGAATCTAATAAATCTGTTTATTGCAACAAGGGCCATTCATTAGCTCTTCAAATGGTCCAGTCTCGTGGGTTGGGGTCTGGGGGGTGTAGACGGTGTGTCTCTGTGGTATTGATCCCTGGTTGTACCTTCTAAGGTTAATCTTTCTGCTGAGACTGGAGGCACTTTCAACTTTCTACCAAGACTAAGATCAGCGGCATCAGCTCTGGAGCAGAGGAGCTGGATTTCAACACTTCCACCCTGCAGGGATCTCTGGGGTTCTGTGAGGAAGCAACAAATGACAGAAGAGAGATACAGAATTTGACTGTTTAATCAAGTTGAATGTGTTCCTGGGTTAATATCACTTTTTTCATTTTCTAAATCCAGTTCTGTTTTCACACTGAAATCATCCATGCTGGGAAATTAAATATAAATTATATATTCGAAGAAATTTAAATTCTAATCAATTTTTAGGCCAAAATTGATTGAAAATCACACTAACTAGACAAAAAAAGATAGAAAATCACGCTGAAAAGATAGAAAATCACACAAAAGAAGATGGTGGCCACCCACTGAAACAAGAGAACGTCCTCCTGTTCATACAGACCCTCAGGAATTAATCTTTCCCAATGGTTTCCCACTAGAAGGGGTTAATATGTCCCAGGACCAGCAAACACCTGGACGGCTTCTTCTATATTGCTGTATATAAATTTACATTGATGGACCGGTTGGATCTGGACCCCATCCACTCACGATTACACCTCACAGTGACAGGAAGTGGTCAACAGTAATGTAATAATAATATAATAATAATGTAAAAAAATAATACAATTCTAAATCCAGTTCTGTTTTCACATGGAAATGATACTGTTGTCCTCTACAGTGGACATGCTGGGAAATTAAAAATAAAAATATGTTCAAAGGCCTTTCAATTCTAATTTTTTTCAGGCCCAAATAGATGGAAAATCCCACAAAATCGACAAAAATAGATGGAAAATCCAACAAAATATGTAGAAAATCACACAAAATAGACAGTAAAGATATTGTACGACCCATTTTTCTTCGGTTCTTATAATGTAAATAAATAAATAAATACATTTAAAACAAATAATAATAATGATAGTAATTATTATAATAATAATCATAATGATGATAGTAATAATAATAATAATAAGAAGAATACATATTATTTATGAGCACCTTTCACAACTCTACAGACGTAAAGAATTAAAGGATGTATACATTAAATTAAAAAGAGATTTTAAGAGTAAATGAATAAAAGAGACTATTAGTAACAAGAATATGTGTCTGGGTTTGTTTTGGGGGTTTTTTCCCCAAAAACTAATTAGGGACACCAATGAATTTGTCCCGTTTGGATCAAAAGGATCATTCTCAACATAAAACACCAACATAGAAACAAGTTCTTTCAGAGTGTCAGCAATTCCTTCGAACATTTCGTGAGAAACCTTTGCTCTGAGGTTGTGTTTGAAAAGTGCCAATGAATATGGAGGGTGAAAAACCGCCAGATCTTTTTTGCAGGTTGTGTAAAATTCAAGGTCTTGTAAGAATTCATGATAAAGCCATTGCATTAATGGCTGGTTGATACGATTCCTGCTCCAGCGTGGATAAGGATAATGACCGACAGTCACTAGATGTTCTTTTAATGCTATCATGCCTTAATAATCACATTCCAGCCAGATAAGAGTTCAATGTGCAGCTGACCTCTGACACCCATGTGACTCTTCCTGCAGTATGAAGTGTGGATATAAAGGCTTGGGGGTCGAGATGCCTCCTGAGCTTCAGGTCTTTGAGTCTGGAAGGTTCTGCTGAATGGCAGACATGGGAATTGTCCAGAGCATTCCTGCCAACGACGACTCTGAAAGGTAAGAGAACTGGGTGATGAACCAGGTATAAATGAAGTGGCTTTAATTTTAGATTTAATTGTAGAACATCTCTAAATCACGAGGTTCCTTTATTAATGGGGGGAAATGTGCATTTTTTTCAGGATGCCATAAAACATTTGGCCAGTTGGTAAAGCTAGCCAGTAGGGCTAGGCAATTTGGCATAAAATCTATATTGCGGTATAATTTGAAGCATGTGTAGTAACGATATATATTGTCTTCGCTATATTTTCTTCTTTATTTATCTATCTATTTGTCTATCTATCTATCTATCTATCGATCTATCTATCTATATACAGTATATACAGTATATTTATAAGTACTTTAAAATTATGAATGTAATTACTTTAGAAGTTTGTAATTGGTAGAAATAAGCACAGCAGATATTCTTAAAATTGCAAAACAAAATGTATTATTCTGCTAT
>JBBKCR010064304.1:0-10327 GCA_037577295.1 Ladigesia roloffi | reverse complement strand
TGAGGAAACAAAGTCACCTTCGACTTGGATGCCCTGGGGGTAAGCAAATAAACATCAAATTTTCATTTTAGGGTGAAATATCATTTTAAGTGCTTTATTTTTTGAAAAAAGTTTCATTTAATTATTGATTTACAGCTTTTCTAAGAATTTTCCTGATATGACACTTCTCTTTTGCTGGTGCATTTTGTTTGTTATTGCAACAAACAGAAAAGTGAAAATGAATTCCACTCTCATTATATTTCTGTCCACCATAATATATTGGAATATAATGTTCAATGGGATGAACAATTTCATCAAGGTGCTTTTGAGAGGTATGTAAACTGCTATTTATTTAATAAATATGTTCTATTTAAGTATAATGCTCTATCTCAATTTTCACTGTAATGTTTTTGCTAATACACACAGACACATTCTCTCTCTCTCTCTTTCTCTCTTTTCTTCATACACACATTCACACACACCTCAGTTCATCCTTCTGCCAGACAGGCTGTTCCCAGCTCCAACCACGAGCCCCGCTGGTTATCAGTGGAGGATAAGGCTGTGGTTGCTGCAGTGCTATTGTGCAGTGCTGCCTCTGCTGACCCTGCTGGGCCTGCTGGGGTAAAGCCCCAGACTGACAGAAGCCACCAATTAGCCAGGTAGGGTGCAAGAGTGAGTCAACTGAGAGACGAGATCAGCTAGGAGGCCATCAATCTTTCAGTGCCCCCCCCTACCCCCCACCCCACCCCCTACCTACCCGCCACTAGTACCATCCAGTCATCCAAATCCTTCACCGTTCTTCCTCCTACCCACTGAGATGGATAGGAGGAAGAGGATGCAGGTGGCATTTTCAGTGTGTCCCACTCAAGTGTACTGAGAACAACGTGGTTGCACTTGTGTAATCAAGTACACTTTGTCTACTTTGAGCACTACTGGTTGAAAGTGATAATCCAGGCCTCTAAATCACACTCATTTAGCAGAATGTATTACGATATGCGCTGCAATAATGCTAATTTCAGTCTATCTATGTGGTTTGTAATGTTATGTTAATAATGGTGCATATATTTTTTGCAGCTCTAAAGTTGCTTTAAAGTTTGTACAAGATGTATTTAATGCTTTGAATTATGTATATAATCTACCTCGCATGTTAGTTTCAGCAAAAAGCTGTTGCACATAATGATCACTGTTTTTTATTTGTACCACTTATGTTACACTACCACAAATGTACAGTCAGGGATATACGTTTGGAGATTAATTTTTATGTACTGGTCTAATTCACTGGTCTCATTTATTAGATATCAAAACTGATTCCATTGTCACTTATTGTATCAGTGATTAATTGAATGCAAAAGGCAATCTGTCTTGCCCAAATATTAAATAATATTACTAGAATTTAATGCTACAGGTACAGAAGGTACCTCAGCATTCTGTGAAATAAAAAATAAAATAACAAACAGGGAATAAACTGTCCGAAAAATATTAAGGCTTAGAATGCCCCTAGGGGTTTCATTCATATAACAGGCACCGAATTGGAAGAAATACAACACACAAGAGAGTTTCTAAGTAGGAATACCTCTACTATACCAAAACGAATGCTTGAGGTTCATAGTGTTCTATTGTCAAAGGCCATAATTTTGTTTCTGTTTAATGAAGCTATACAGAGTCAAAAATGAAGACAAAGAAAGGCATCTTATCCAAGGCAAAATGTCAAAAGTAATAAACTACACTATGCCAGGCAGATCTATCATAAACTGTTGGTTTGACATAAAGGCAATTGGAAATATCAAATATGGACTGAATTGATCGATAAATCTATAGATACACATGAGGCTGCAAAAAATTGTATCACAATTACCTGAAGATATAATAATATTGCTATAAAGCAAGAGCCCCACCCACCTCATTGACCCTTGCTTTTTTTATCATTTTGAATGGGTGGCTTCCTTAAAGTTACTTCTCAAATTCAATACAAACACTTAAAGATGAATTAAATATGTGAGTGTGAAAAACCCCAATAAACCTTGAAGAAGTGATGTAATGATGATGTAACTTGAGACAGAAATAAGAGGATGCCAGCAGAAATCACATTTGCCAGCAGCAGTTGTTTTGATGACTGCTATCCAACCTGGCAGCATATTTGAAACCATTCTGTATGAAACTCGCTCATAGGTGGTACAATTGGATCTGACAGCTCTAATGTGAGTTGTTGATAATGTTTGGTTTATTAAAAAGTGCTGGGAAAGTTGGCTGTGCTTTGAAGGTGTGATAGATTGGATGTGCCAGTCATGTCAGTTTGTAGTAGGGGAAATGATGGAGCTGATACAGCTGGTGGCTCTATTATTCATAAAGAGCAGCCGAGGACCGGAAACTTTCCAGAGCTTAGGGGTGTGGTGCACACCTGGCGGCTGCTGAAGATCAGAGGCCTCTTTTTAACAGTATTCCCTAACATGTGCACACACACACACACACACAAACACACACACACACACACAAACACATGAACATACACACATACAGCTCTGGAAAAAAAGACCATGGCAATATATTTCAAACCAGCGCATCTATGATTATGACCACCATTACATGCCAGTGCCTGTTAAATTCCTACACAAGCACCTCATTCTGCTTTATGAGGTACTGACTGGTGATCACCTGAATCAAATCTTATTTTATGAGGAAAAGTATAAACAAAACACTGCTCTAATCAACAGTCTTCTCTAGCGATGAGACCAGTTGGATGGTGAAACACTACTAGAAGGTAATTATTGCCATTTGGTATGAGTGAACAAGAGATTTGTTTTCTTTGGATTATTAAAGTTCTGTAAACACTGCCTCATTTCACTTTAGATGGATTGTCATTTGCTTTAAAACTATGCTGAAACCTGAAATATTGTCAGCAGTCCTTAAATCCGTTCAGTTCAATCCTTGCACCTATAAAAGATCAAACCTGAGAACTGAACCTTTTTGCAGTGGTCCCTCATTCTTTTCCTGAGCTGCACACACACTATGTTATGGAAAAGGAACATAATCTAAACCATCAAGTCATCATCAAATACATAACATTTACTTTACTTACGGCATGAAGTGGATTGCCTTGATCAATCGGGACTTTGAAATCCGCTTGGAGCTCATCAAAGGCTGTTATCTGAAGAACAAGGAAAAAGATCATTAGGGCGAAGTCTCCTTTATATTTCACTAACAGAGTTCTGTGTAAAGGTTTAACATTACCAACTCTCATACTTTAGATATCTCAATGTATAACTGGTATGAACAGAGAGTACAAAACCTGCTTAAACCTGGGCAATGACAAAGTGCTAAAGATCACATTCGTATATTCAAAACTCAAAACGTTTGCAATTTAGGCATGGTGGAATGTGTTCACATGAACCTGATCCACACTTGACCTGGTATTCATCTACCTCTTCTGTGTTAACGGTCAGAAATGGGCACATTTCCGCAGACATTGTGTTTAGAGTAGTTTGGGCTTAAAATGTTTTTGACACATTGTTCCTGTATATGTTGCATTGTTTTTTTTTTTACTATTATCCAATTTATGAACAAATTAGAGAATGCTGGACTTGATTGGCGTAAATAAACACATGCGATTTTAGAAATCACATGGTGCTTGCTTTGTAAACAGTGGTTTATTTGATGTCACAGTTATGAATTCTCTAGTTTGTTCAGAAATGCATAAACATTAAAAAAGCCGGGTGGCTGAGCAGTCATGTACCCGATTAACTCCCTACTTCATTTTAAATGCTTTATGTAGTTTATAAAAGAATGATTTCTACACATGAACAATGCATTACATGTCAAGTATATCATTAATATTCAGATCAAGTGTCAAGGCTCCCAGTCTAAAATGTACAGCACTATCAGGATGTAGAAGCCACAAGTCCACAACCAATGCAGTACATTGTTTAAGGAGCAGAACCTGGAGCCACATCGTCTCGTCTCTCTATGTACCTGCACAGTGTATAGAAAAGATGACAATAAAGTTGACTTTGACTTTGAAATATTCAGCATTGTTGTATCGCGGTTGAACCCAGTATGTACAGATGCTGAAACAATGATTTAAAAACCTTTGTATAGAGAACATGTTCTAACAGGGCTAACAGGGTAAATGGAACTAAAACACACCTTTAGATAAATAAGTGTGTGGTAGCAAACATTAAGCATGTCTTGCTTACTTGCTTCCAAATGTTTAAAAGAAAACAGAAATGGACACTTGCGGCCTCACATCTTTAAAATGTGTCGACATTTTAAAGATGTGAGGCCGCAAGTTTTCATTTTTTTCCCCAAAAGCCTCAACATGGCTCACAGTCCGAGCAACTGCTTTCATGATTATGCATTCCATTGGATAGATTACAACTAGATTGGATCTTTTCTGTTGCAAGTTCTGACTAATTTTGGTGGTCTATTCAACATATATTTTCAAATTGTAATAAACATTCGAAAAAACTACATATGAAGAATATGAAAACTACATTTGAAGGTTTTACCCAGACAGCAACATGATCTTTTGGTATGAGGATGTTACAGACAAACATTTTTATACCTGCTTTGTTGTGGTTGTTTTAATTGTAATTTCTTAAATCATCCCATTTCTTATAATACACGCTGGTACATATAGCAACATTAAAAAAAAAAACTTTGTGACTGGGAAAGTATTACAACATTCCCAGTCTCAAAGGCACTTTGCTGCATGAAGCAGAGCCCCGGCAGGAGGTAAGCCAGGCTTATGCTAAGTCTAGACGGAATTAGCTGGGGTTATTTCTTACTTTCATATCACACTGGTGTCCCTGACACTGTTCATTCCCTCACTTATATTGATGAACTGTCAATTCATTACAAGCCTGTGGCCAAAAAAGAAAATAACAACTACAAATGAACATAGTTTGGGGCTTAAGCAGGCAACAACTTGGAATACACAATGAAGTAATTAAACCATTTATTTGTTTTACATGTATATCAATTGTGGTTCATAATGACTACTAGTGAACTTTGATTCTGTGCTATGTAGAGCTGTGTCCTTTTCACATGCAATAAAGTCCAAGACCGTAAGGCAAATATCGCTTAAAAAAGGGAAATCTGCACTGGTGCAAAAAACACAACTGATGCTTAAATAATTAATCATCTCTCTTTAAATGTTAACAAGGGCTGAAGAACATTTGAACTGCCTTCATTTCCTCACTCTGTGCTCAACTCATGCCTTGAGCGCCCAACAACACATTCAAACCCCAATCAAAACATCCAACAAAATACGTTATCAATGCTTTTCCTATGCTGCTTATGCATACATAATGGTTCCTTATGAACCGTAAGTGGAGGAAAGTGCCAAAGTCCAGGATTATTAACTGGCAATCCAAGCACTATTCGAACGTTTTAAAACTTTTTTTGGTCCAAATCTCTTGTAACCACAATCTTTTCATAAACAGTCATATGAAAAATTTGTGGCTTCGTTTTGTCAAGCGACGTGTTTTGTTGTCGGGGCAAATACAGAGCACACCCTTCATACTTTTTATATGCAGTTACTCTTCATTAACACAATTCAGCATACTGAATGTAAATAAAAATATAGAAAATGGTATGTGCGGTACATTTGATTACAAATATTTACGTCTTTTATTTTTTTTACCAAATAAATAGAATGCAGACATTTGCAGAAAAAAATGCCACAATCAAATTTGTTCCTTAAGGATGTATTCATTAGTTTCATTTAGAAAATCATCAAACATGTAAATATCTGCGGGTGTTCAAACTGCTGTATACTGTTGTGATGTTTATAAATATGGCATTGCATCCGATTACAGTCATTCAGGATATACATCAAAAGACTTTTGGTTTGCTAGCTGTGCTGCTAACACATATTTGGCTCTCGCTATCTTCCATCCAATTCTCCTGTGTGCTCTGACTGCCTGTTCATAAGGCTTTTATTGATGTACTATCTGTTTATTCTATGCATCGCTTGAACTGCATGCTTATTATTCATGCAAATAAATTTTCATGTGATTAATCTTTAAACTTATTACACAGTAACTTACCCTGAATATTTAAGAACTGCTATGAAACTAAACGGTTATAAAGTAATTAGAGTGAAAATTATTTTGAGCCCTTATGCAATTACACCTAAGCCCTTTGAGAATGTAAGGGTTTAATGCACGCACTCCTTTTCCATCAAGGCCACTTCATTTTACTGTTCATATAATATTTGATGGGAGAAGAACTGAGAAATAGCCTGCATTTAACAGAAGAATCAGACCATGGTAAAGACAAATGAGAAGCAATCCAGAGGGTTTCTTGCTAGTTTTATAGGGAACTGGGCTGACCTGAATTAGCTGCAATAATAGATGACACTCTGTTGCTCCCTGCTGCAGACTCTACACATAAAATCAGCAGGCCTAACCTTATCTGTCATTTTACACCAAATCCAGGTGTCATCAGCTCTCCCTCCTACCAGTTACCCTCAAAAATCAACTCTGGGTCATGTCCCGTTCCTTTAGCACAACTGTTTTTGTGCCAGCATCAGCTCTTTTCAGTCCTAACTCACTAATCAGCTTAAATTCATAGCTCATATTCTCAAAAACATCCAGATCTGGCCTAAACAATATCAAATCCAATTTCTCCCTGTCCACATTGACCTAAAAGCAGCGCTTCTTCCAAATCTTCAGGCTGCTAGATTTTACTCAAAACAAAACAGGGACCCATCACCATTATTCTACGTACAGAAATAGTGCAAACCTCAGTCAGCTTTCGTTCACTAGTAGGCATACCATGACACATTCCGATGCTTAATATATGCTTTAAAAGAACTGATCAAGGAAGTGAGCAGTATATCTCTGCTACACCAGCCACAGATGTATCTGTGTTCTCTCACAGCTTCAGGGCAACAACACAGTAAACACACTGCTCTTTGTCGTACTGTACAATCGAATATGTCTGGCCTGCTCAGATTGTGTGTGTGTATTATGTTAAACCGTGTTCTCAGCAACTAGAAGGCTCATAATCATATCTGCAGCAAGAAGATTTTCCATAAATCACCCGCCCGAAGGGGACACTCCTTAATGACATCCGTAAAGCATTAGGGGCTGTGCCATACACGACCAAATCACTCTCTTGTTGCAGATGTTAAGCCCATGTGAACACAGTCCACCTTGTAGCCCCCAATAAGAGCCATGTATTAGGATTCAACACCAAATCAGTGTTAATTAGTGCCTTTACATCCCAGAAAAATGTAGGAATTTGTAGAAAAATTCACAAATTGTGACACCGGCCATGTAAGAGTCCAATTTTTTATCCTGCCTTATCCCACCAATGGCAGTGCCTGTTCATACTAACATTTTACCAGAGACGTTGGCCCTTTTACGGAGTTCATGGCAGCTTAAGTGCATGCTGTCATTAAAGCAAAGGGAGGAAAAAAAACAAAAACTCATTTACATAATCTCATTTTTCACAAAATATTTGGATTATCATGGAAACTCATTGGTAGACTTTTGGACTCCTATGTGTGTGGTGTATAATGTGTGTGGTATATAATATGTGTGTGTTGTATATAAACATAAAATGTAACATTTACATAAGGACAAATATAGAAAATAGGACTATAACATTTTTAGAGACGTCCCTTTGAGGGGACGATAATGTATCGAGTGTGTGCAGTAACGACAGACACTATATGTGCTGCCAAATGAGGGAAGGACGTATTTAAAGTATGTTCTTTGTGAACTTACACTTCAAAATAGAGATTAAATGTCCCTCTTTAAAGCTCTACAGGGCTAAAGCCAGAAATATGAAAATCTCAAATACTCATTGCTATTCAAATACTTTGTCATTACTTGGGAGGGTTTTTCTCAACATTTTTCTTTTGTTGTTAAAAAATGCAGTACCCCACAATTATGAAGGGGTAATTCATGCCTTCTTATTTTTTTAATAAATATGTGATTACCATATTCTCTAATCATGTATAACAACTTAGCGGAAAAGAGGAAAAAATGTAATCAGTCCTTTTCAAACATCATTCAATGTGTCAGGACTTCACTATTATAAGTGGATCAAATGAAAGTGTTGAGGGCATCGTTTCCTTCAGTTCTGCATGAGCACCATGCAAATGGACCTCTGTCAGGGTGGCTAAGTGTATGAAAAACTCCATGATCTCCACAGGCGCTTAGAAATGGAGTGAGTCCCTGCACAATGGGCTCATCTCGCAAACACTGGGTCAAAGAAGCGACATGATGATAATTTGCCCCCTCTGCACCCACCCCCACTATCCTTTAACACTTTGATCTATTATGTCGGCTGCTGTGCAAAGGAAAACCCAGGGTGAAGGATGACTCAAATGACTCAAATCAGTCTACTGCGGTCTTGAAATTGAGAGACTGGGAAAGAAAAGCTGCTTTTAAAACTCTTAGGTCCAGCTTGTTATTCCTTACTCTCACATCTTCAAACCTTCTACAGCAATTAATAAGCCAGTTGCCTCTTAACTGCAGGGCAGCTCATTCATCAGGCTGCATGAAAGCTACAAAAGCCTTTTATAACAACAGAAAAAGAACTATATACACATTTATATAGGCTTACTCTTACAAGCATTTGCTGCCATAACACTCTTGACTGAAATGGCACCAAAGTTTGATAAAACAGCCTTCATGACAGGTTTGTTGGAAAAAGGTGACTTAAAAAAGGTGTGGATCTTACTGTAGGTTTATGTTAGTTGTCAGGTTTATGTGTGTGTTATGTTGTAGTACCACGTACTGAATGACAAGCCTCGAATAATTGAAATGAACAGGAGAATTATGGGTCCACTGTCTTCCAAAGCAATGGAGACGGAAAGAGAAGATTTAAAAAGTAGGTGGACCTAATTTCTTTGCCTGAAAACCATAACCATGGCTTGACACTTTCCGGGCTGATTTTCTAGAGGCTGAGAAAGTCCTGGCCTCCAAAACACTTTCACTGGGGAAATCCTATTTTGTAGCATGCATTAGTGCGATGCTAAATCTATGCCTATGAGGCTGGTCACTGAAGTGCTCCTTCAACTCTTGTCAAGAGTCTCATGGGTCTTGCTGTAACCTTCAAAGAAATCTTCAAGCGTGTCTGGCGGAATAGAATCATTTTGCTAGCTTCAAGTGAGTGGGCACATGCACCCAAAACAAATGAACTTCCTGAGTCTAGACATCATTCTGGATCCTCACAGGCCTGATCAAATGAGGTCAATAGCTGTATAAAGCTACAATTTCTCTATAGGGAAACATCACAGCAGGAGGTTATGAACTGAAACATGATGCCATTTAAGCATATCTCTGAGAAGATACTGACATTTATACAATTATACACTGACCAAGAAAAGAGAGGAGAAGAGATTATTACACGTCTGGTGCAGCAAATAACACAGACCCACCACAAACAAACAAACAAACAAACAAACAAATAAATAAGAGGCAACCAATGGAACTACGGAATGCTCATTACAGATGCAGACACTTACATGCCAGATAGCGAAGAAGATCAGAGAAGCGCAAAGCACAAGGGAAAGCATGTAGCAAAAGGCAGCGAAAGTGAACATAATTGACCCAGACACGCTAGACTAGATGTTTTTTCTTGTCCCAGAAGAGGATTTAATGCTGCGCCAAAACGGCTTAGAGAACAGGTACGCGCTGCGAGAGCCCCGCCGAGGACGTGAGCATGTTCCGCCAAACGCTCGCCAGACTGCGCGCTACTGAGCCTTCAACCGAGCGGGCTGCCGGCGGCTGGCCATCACAACTAGGTTGAAAAGTCCGTCCTGAGATTTGGAGGTCTCGAAAGCTGAAAAAAAAATATTTTTAAATGTCCCTTTTGTAAATGATGTTGAGTGTGTCCAGCCGGGTGTCCAAATCAGGCGCGCAGCGTCCCGGTGAGGCTTTGTGGAGCTGGGTCACACTGACAGTCCATGATGCGTTGAGGGGAGTCCTCTCCACTGTACAGCTCCTCCAGCCACACGCAGGGAAAACACAGGCTGTGAGATTGGCTAACAGGTGGATTTAAAGAGCGCTCTCTCTCTCTCTCCTCTCTCTCCCTCCCTCCTCTCTCTCCCTCCCTCCTCTCTCTCCCCATCAACACCATGTGTCTTAATTCATTCACTCAGTTTTAAATTATTTTGTCTATCCAAGCCTAACAGACTAAATGCTGCCAGACGTTTACTAAAACCGGTCACTGAAAACGTTGAACAAAGAGTAGTTTTGATGAACTGAAACTGAAACTGATGAGTTTACACGGGAGCTCTATGTTTATTAGTAAAATAAGTTCTATCTATCTATCTATCTATCTATCTATCTATCTATCTATCTATCTATCTATCTATCTATCTATCTATCTATCT
>JBBKCR010064295.1:0-10327 GCA_037577295.1 Ladigesia roloffi | reverse complement strand
TGCTAAAAGGAAAAGAAAAACGAAGGACTAATATTCGGGGGAAGAAGAGCGGGACACGTGACGCGGGGACTCGGACGAGGCACCCGTCACAGTGTGTTTATTTTTATGCCGATAATAATTAAATATAAACAAACGAAACACAGCGCTGATATTTCTGTAACGGTTATTAATGGTAAAGAAATCATGTAAATAGAATGATTCTGAAAAACATTATTTCCGGTTTTAAGAAATGCAGAAATTAAAAAAAAAAATTCTGATATATTGTGCCCTCTGGTGGACTATAAAGTTAATCTAATCACTATGAAACACAATGTACTTAAAATGTGCTTAATTCTACATTAATTCACCCCTGAAAATATGCCAAACACCTTAATTATAATTAAGTGGCCATTAATTTGTAAATCGTTCCCTTAATTTTACCTTAAAAGTGGATTTAAGGTGTTAGTGTGAAACCCCTTAATCCTAAACATAAAACATTTTCTTAAGGAGGCTCAGTTATTTAAGGGGCAAATTTTAAAAATAAGGGAAAAATTCAGTAGTTTTACCCCTTAATCAGCCTTAATCTGTGCACTTTTCCACTTAATTTTCCCTACTTTCCTGGAAATTAAGGTAAAAATTAAGGTTATATTAAAGGGTAAAATTAAGGGGTTTTGTTTCATAGTGAATGTTTCTTCAATTAAAGAAATCTTTATTAAATTTTCCTATAATTTGTTTTGATGTATTTTCTTATTTTCAGTAAACTTCAAACTACATTTCTGGCAACATACATTCCAAATCAGATTCGTCTTTTCGAAGGGGAGGAGAAGCTGTACACTACTCTTAAAATCAAATTAATCCTGTGAAAAAAGTCAAGAATAAAAGTAGATGTGAGGCAGAAAAGAAAAAGTAGCAGAGATGCAAGAGAGAGAGGGAGTGAGTGAGACAGAGCAAGTACGGACAACCTGCCTTCACATAAATGAGAGAAGAAACATCACCATTAAATTCTACAGAAGTTTTTTAAAATGAAATGAAATTGATATCAGCTGACATCCCATACAAGAACGTCATAGTGACTGAAAATGCTCCGCACTGCTTCTGCTGTCTTGTCAGCTTGTGCTGCCCTCTGTGTGTAGACACTGTCTGTTTTCCTCTCTGCTTGTCCAGCTCTGAATCCGAGCTAGTGGGTTGATTTGGAGATTATGGGACTTGAACACACCTAAATTAAGCCAATACTATCCGTAACATAAGATAAGATAAGATATATAAGCAAAATATTTCCATTAACCTCTTCTCTACTAAACAGTTATCAGCATTGAGACATGTTGTTGTTGCATTGGAATATCTATTTTTGCAGCATCCTCTCTTGTGGACAACAGTATTGATGCAACTCAATGCCTTGGGTTCTGCTGTTTCAAAGAAGAACAGAGGTATTGTTGCGAAGGGGGCAGCTCTAAATGGGAGGTGGGGCTCCAAATTGGCAAGACTATTGACCTAAATGGATTGGACATGGCTAAGAGGGGCTCTTTAACATGCACACTAAGCCAGGGGTTATGAAACCTGGTCCTGGACGAACCCTGCCCTGCATATTTTGATGACACATCTGAGCAAGTGAATCAGCTGCTTAACAAGCCCTTCCAGAGATAAAGTATGTTTGTTCAAGCTTAACACCACTGTTTTACTGGGCAGGGATGTTTCTGGAGCAGGAAAGAGAGCCACTGTACTGTATCAAATTGTACATATACAGGATGGCTGGCTATAATAAGCTTCATAGTAATTTTAACATCCTGGTGCATTTACCATACATTTTAACAGTAGTCTAGAAGTAATGTTGTCATGTAGAAGTTATCCTTTCATCTCATTTAGAGAACTAATGTACATATCAAATTACATGCACATTACACACCTGTTCACTGGAATACAGCCAGATACCCATATGGTTACTAAACTGCAGCTAATTAATTCCATAGTGAGATTTCAGTAGTCACACCATGCGGACAGAAAGACATCATTTGTTTTGCTACAGGGAGCTGCTTCTTTTCAAGCAAATGACCTCCAGCCACAGGTGGACAACAAGCTTCATGCCCTTTAAGTGTCAGGAGTCTATTAACAGTCCTGATACAGAATTTGCTTTCGTTATCCATCTTCATCCATCTTCCATCACAATTCTGTGTATTGGGATGCATTATGTTCTGTCTAATTTCACAAAACACATGCTTAAACGCCTATTCTAGTATTTACGTAGTGTCACATATCTGTATAATGGCTTGAAAAAAGGGACATACTGTAATATCTGTTTTACTTTTATTGCACAATGTGTGATATAAAATGTGAGAATGACAATCAAAAAAGGCAAAAGCCTTCAGTAGCTGTTTGGTGTCATTTTCCTCAGCGAGTGATTCTGTTGACAAAGTTGACATCAGACTAAATGCAAACAAACAACTAAAATATAAAGATTTGTTCATATTGTATTAATATTTTGTGAGCTGGGGAGGAGAACCAGCCATTGTTTGTATTGGTGATATTCCATCAGCAGACCCTGATTTAATTTAATGAAGCACTGATTTAGTCAAATCTGGTTTCTAATGAAAGTTGCAGGTAATACTGGGCTTCTACAAGGAACACACTGATATACTGTATATGAAATCTCTATTTTCTGTACATTGTTGTTTGTATGTATTTCTTTTTAATTAATATTAAATATATTTACTAATACTATGTGGGAACAAAGTCACTGCACTTCCAAACAAGTTTTAAATCTTATTTACAAAGGTTTCTAAGACATTTGCACTGTACTGTGGGTGATGAGTTGTATGCTTAGTTGGCTTTACTTGTGAGCAGAGTGACAGAGAAGTACATACATAAAAGGGATCATAACAAGAGATGAGAAAAACAAAAGAACTCTAAACAAGTTAGGATTACAACAGGTAGAGAGAGACTGGAATGAAAAGAGGCAACTGGGAGAGATGATGCCAAGAAGTAATTAAAACAAGAAAGACCTCTAAATTTAAATGTAAACTTATGCACCCACAGTCATTTTATACATTTATTGTATGCCAGGCTGCACAAGATGGTGCAACTGGAATCTTGGACAAATTTAGCTGTGCTGACACATCTGTACTAAAATCTGACTAGGCTGGCCCTACACTTTACAATGTAAGAAAATGCTCAAACCACTGCTACTCCTGAAGTAGAAACTGTGCAATAACAATAGAGTTTATATAACCTCAGTTTAAGCAAACTCTGTATTTAAAAGCTGTCTAGCACTCACATACTACAGTACATGTGTTTACCTTCACTGACAGACAGACAGCTAGACAGACAGAAAGAAGGACAGTCAGACAGGCAGACTGCCAGGCAGTCAGACAGACAGATAGCTGCAGCGTGCCCAGGCTGTGTTGTTGGTGTTGGTGTTGGTACTGGCTGTGCTGGCTCCCACGCGCTGCTGACTCTTCACTACAGTCAGAGACGGACCCTCCTGCCGAACAGGGAGTGACTTTCCTCTCTGCTTCGTCTGCATTCAGCCGGGCAACAGGCAGCGGACCGCCGGACAGACAGACTAACACGGTCTCTTAGAAAGTCTGAGCATGAAAACTGACCCCAAACTTCCCAAGGGCGCAGTTTTATCGACTCCTCAGTCCTACGACAAAACCGACTTGTGGACGAACAGTATTCGCTAAGGTAGGGGGGGTGGTCTACAGTCAGCTCTTATTTAATAACCGAGTATCAATTTTCAACCTTTTTGAAACTTATTTCTTGTTGAAATGTTTGTAGTGTTTTGCTTCATAATTTCTGTGAAAGGTCTGCTAAATGCTGTGAATGTGGGCTTCGTGTGCGGGGGCTGCTGATCTACAGTTAAAGCAGTAAATAATTAAGTTTAGAGGTCGGGAGGGTTTTGAGCCAGTCAGGGATGTTTCTGACAGATTAGGAATAAACAGCCACTGTTCAACAAGGATCAGCACCGTCTTCTCCCACTAAATGTGCACTCTGGTTGTCCTTGCTGTTTATCGTGCACCTGGTGGATGCAGGGTGGGCAGGGGATTATTTGAAATTAAGGGTGGATGTAGAATGTTAATTGACAAAGTGAGTGTTGTAGTTGGGGTTACAGTCCGTTTCTGGAGCAGTTTGTCTGTCCACCTGCTCTGAACAGTTCTGGGTTTACTCTGATCTCCGCTCTCCATAGTTTACTGGTGGCCTGTTGGTTAGGGAGTTCCCCTGCAGTCGGAAGGCCATGGGCTTGAATCCCAGGACTGCCAGTGTGACCACTGAGATACCCTTGAGTAATGTACCATCCCAACACACTGCTCCCTGGGCGTTACTCTCCTGGCTGTCTGCTACTTCTCTTGGTGAATGGGTTAAATACTGAAAACAATTTCACACTGTTGACACTATGTGCTGTGGTGTGTTCTTATATGACAAAAGAACAATTTACACTTTACTCTGTCAGGTATGTAACAACAGGAAAACAGTGGTGGAAGTTGGAAATGCTGACTAAAGCAACCTTGCTGCAAAGATTTAGGCCTGATCTGTGAGAGCTGGGATGGATAGTCCATTGGTTGTTGGAATAAGATCTGCCTCGGCTTGTTTTAGATTTGCGTGGGGATTAAACATAGACTCAGCTTGAGTTTAGACTCAACTGAAATGTCTAGTCACCACCGATCATTTGTGTTCTATTTGTGCAAAAATAGTAGAAAGTAGAATCTAAAGATGGGTGGAATGATACCACAACATTGTAATTTGTTCCTGACATTTCTTTTTGGGAATTAATGCTCACATGAAAATATCAATATGAAGTGTTTACTTGGTTCAGTAAGCTGAATGTCCATCCTTACATTAAACCTACAGTGCCTTTAATGCTGAAATAGTGCTGAAAAGTGATCAGGGTGTAGCAAATCAGTGTGTAGAACAGAAATTACTTTTCCTTCTGCTCTCCAATACACACACACACAGGCGTATTTATATGCTTGAGGTAATGCTTCCTTTTGGCAGATGATACATAGTTATTCTGCTCCATCAACGTTTATTAATGTTATTTAATACCAGTCCAAAGGATCTTCATGCAAAGGACCTTCCTCGTTTTCATTGTGGAAATAATAGTTCTCCTTTTTACATTACCCGAAGACTTCAAATAATCGTCGTTACTTGAGTTGAATTGAAAAGACTCAATCATCGCTTTTATTCTTTGTCTTGTAAACATACAGGAACACTCGGTTCTCTAAGTTCTACTCCAAGACTACTCCTAGAATGTGAGGGAGGTGATAATCCAGAGCCAACTGGTGAATTTGACCTTTGACATAAGCAGTATTTGGCAGTGAGATATCAACAACTAATGTTACCTTTCATCTTTCTTCTTGGTTCAATATGTAGGAGTTTTTGTGTCTCTTGTACACATGAATTGATAGGATCATGAAATGTGAGGACCAAGGTATTATCTGCTACCTTTTATCAGCTGATAAAAGGTAGCTGACCTTCTTTTCAGGACATAGAAAACTGAAGGCCTTATGTTTTGAATGAAGCATGTATTAAATTTACTTACAACTTCATCATCGCCTAAAGCTAGTGAGAATTTGTTGATTTAATACATTCTTGTGTGAATTTTAAACACATTTGAATTAGATAATTACATTGAATCCCTTTTGTTGGTGCACATTCGGATGCTGTTGTAGTGTTGAGAGGATACAGACATGGAAGGCCAGGCTTCTTCAGTTTAACCTTTGTGGCCAAAGGGCAAGGACCCCTGACACCTCTCAGAATTCAAAATGGTGAAGCCAGGTTAAAACTGCTTCCGTCTCTTAACCTTGTGGTGCACAGACACTTAGAGCTGGGAGATATATGTGTATTGTTACTGTGCTTTCTTTCTTTCTTTTTTTTACCAGAGTGTGTTTTTAACCTGACATTCTGTTAAATAAATAATAGTGGCCTTTGGCCTTCAAGAGTATAAGGCATTACTTTGGTCAGAATTATAACAATGTTAAGCATTTTCATACACACCATTTTGGTTATTATTAATAAATGGTAAGGTTTTGGTCCAATAGGCAGCAGCAAGAAATGCAGTTTTATTATTATTTTATTATGTTGTGTAATGCCCTCAGTATAAATCTAAACCCTGGAAACGATGATGCCTTTCCCTGAGTGTGCTGTGTGTTCTTTCTTTTTGCATTGCTGCTAAAGTATAGTCGTTGGACAACTCAACACACTTAGATTGATTTAACTCTTCATTGTTATACATACAATTCAGTAATCTAAACATACTGACAGTATCCCAAATATGTCCATTTGGGATATATTTTGGTGTATTTTAGAATGCTAAATATTCAGATTATCATACTGCCTCTCTCTATTTGTGTGGGGTTTATTGTAATATGAGTGCATTTGTTTTTACAAATCTGTTGCACGTAAACAGAGCAACGCAGTTTTTTAAAAAGCCTGAATATTAGAAACTACACACAACAGAAAGGATTACTGAGGCTGCAATGAAGCTAGAAGTTCTAGAAAATCGATAATGTGGTTCTGTATTTTCACATTCATTTTAGTCGCCCTGTCAAGTCAAGTCAAGTTTATTTCTAAAGCACTTTACAGCAGTTGTTCCACTACACCAAAGTGCTGTACAAGAAACATATATACACATGTTAAAATACAATGTAAAAACAAGCAACAACAACAAAAGGAAAAAGAGAGAAAAGGCAATAAAAAACAACAACAAAACTGCAACAAAAGAAATAAATGGAGATAACTTTAAAAGTCTGGGAAGGCTATTGAGTACAGATGAGTCTTAAGCCTAGACTTAAAAGCAGAGGTAGTTGGTGCAAATTTAACATCACATGGTAACGGATTCCATAAATGCGGCGCAGCAACTGCAAAGGCTCTATCGCCTTTCAGTTTAAGCCGAGATCGAGGGATATGCAGGAGGGCATTACCACGAGATCTCAAGGATCTAGGGGCTAGCTGAAAATGAACAAGATCTGCTATGTATGATGGGGCCTGTCCATTAAGAGCCTTAAAAACCATTAATAAAATCTTAAAATGTATTCTAAAATGAATCGGGAGCCAATGAAGGGAAGCTAGAACTGGTGTAATATGTTCTCTCTTTTTAGTACCGGTCAGAAGTCGTGCTGGTGCATTTTGGACCAGCTGCAGCCGTGCTAAGAGTGACTGTGGGAGACCAAAATAAAGAGCATTGCAGTAGTCCAGCCGTGATGTAATAAAAGCATGTATGGTCTTCTCAAGATCATTAAAATTTAGAAAGGGCTTTACTTTGGCTAAAAGTCTTAACTGATAAAAACTAGACGTGTAGGAAAGGTAATAGTTATGCTGTAGGAATGTGTGTGTTTATATGCAAAAGTGTGTGTGTGTTTGTGTGTGTGTGGTCCCACAAAGCCTCCTCTCAAACTGAATTTGAGATAAGAGACAACCAAAGGCCAAGAATCTGAAGAGCAAACACCACTGTGTGCACTCTCATGCTGTTTTATTGGGTATCTTTTCCTACAGTATTTACCTTCTCCACTGTTCTGTCCAAGTGACCCACCTGCACTCTGTGTGAAAATCTCAGTTGGCCCCTGCAGAGCTGATCCTTTTAACTGCAATTTGCATGTTTTAAGCTGAATTCATTGTAATCATTTGGTAAGTAGGGAAATACAGGTTAGCGCCCCAAGCTGGGGATTTCTTAAGGGTGGGCAGGGCCTGGGGTGAGGTATGCAGGGTCCATCTGATCGAATGACGTAGAACAATTACTGCCTTCAGGGCTCTGCATAACAACCAGTAACAACTCACTCCCCATTTTCTTCCTCATTAGGAAGAAATGTTTGCTGAACCAGCCTTTTTTAATGTTGTCTTTCTCCTACACCATGTTATTCCAAATAACATATTCTAATATAGGAAAAATATCTGCTGTAAAATCACATTGTATCACACTGTATTAAAAAAATATTTGTGCTTTTAAATGTAATAATCACTGGTGGCATAGATTTCTACCAACATATTAGGTATCAGCTTGTTTTAAAATAAAAATATTTGCTAGATTTGATTGTATTAATATGCAAGTAATATGGGTTTACAAAATGGTGTCCTCTTCAAACATAATGTAATAAAATAATAAAGTAAAGTCATTTTGACCCACTGGCTGTAAGACTTTTATTTAAAACTAAATATATGGTGTAGAACCAGCCCTGCTCCAACAAACTAGCTGCAAG
Organism: Ladigesia roloffi; assembly: GCA_037577295.1. Lineage (NCBI taxonomy): Eukaryota > Metazoa > Chordata > Actinopteri > Characiformes > Alestidae > Ladigesia > Ladigesia roloffi. The sequence continues at coordinate 2,162 of JBBKCR010064295.1, read as the reverse complement.
TTATTAGGCAATGGGGCCTCACCTCACTCTGTGATATGTCACGGTCACTTTTCACCAACACACACACACTTACAAAAGCTCTTTTGTCCCCTTGATGTGGTCAGTCAAAAAGTGTTTTTAACTGTTGCAGTGGAAACTGTTTGTCGCCTATAGACATCCGTGGTATTTAACATGAGCACGGGACACTTCACTTACACAGCTCCTTTGAGGGTATGTCCATAAAAATATTATATTGTGATATGCCAGGTGGTTTTGGTCAAAATGCAGCAGCAAAACCAGTTGACTTTAATTGAAAATTAATCATTTTGAAAAGGAATAGGAGGGAAAACTTAAACAGATTTGATGCCAAATAAGGTGGTGTTAAAATGGACTGATAAGCAGTGTTATATTGTTGGTATGTAGTTAATGAGATACTAAAGTAAAGTGTCTTTTTAAAGTCACACGGCACACCACACCTCACAGTGTGAACAGTGTGAAATTCTTTCTTTGCCTATAACCCTTTCAACAAGTGAAGCCATGGGTTGTCTGCAACGTGTAACCCACCGAGCAGTGTGTTGGGATGGAACTTTGCTCAAGGGCATCTCAGTGGTGCCACTAACAGTCCTGGGATTCAAACCCAGTGACCTTCTGAGGGCAGGAGCAACTCCATAACCGCTCGGCAATCTGATGTCCCAATACTGAAAGTTGTTACTTAACTGTAAGCCAACACTAATTGTTATAAATCCTTTTGTTATAAATCATTGCATGTTGTTGTTCAGTATTTTTTGAGGTAGTGATGATACTCACAATATGCTCACATGAGTATGTTGTATTGCATTCAGCGGATCATCATGCACCACTCCACTCTGGCCTCTGTCTACTATGTTTTGCCAAAGCCAATAATTTACCCTCTCTGTGATAGAAGAAAGTCTCAGGGTTCACAGTTAACATGTGGTTGCTTTTGGTCAGCTCACTGACCCAGAAAAGTGTTTTTCCCCCACTGTCTCTCAACTTTTCTTTCTCACGCTGTGTGTTTACCTCTTCTTTTACTTTATCTTTGGCAAACTCGTCTGCCACGTCCGTTTCTGTTTTCCGAAGTCACACGTGCTGGAAGGGAAGCCAGCAGCTCGGTCCTGTATTGTGTTGGACAGAGAGGGCGATGGCTATCGTTGGTGGGCGAGAGAGAGGAAAGGTTTGTTGGTCCAGATGTGCAGGTTCAGGGGCCACATCAGCCTGACATGCTCCTCTTCCTGCTTGATGAAATGCCAAGGGGGAGTCCAGCAGAGTCAAAAATGCTGAGAGATGCATGTGTATGCGGGCGTGTAGCGACTGGAAATAAGGCTCACACACACAGACAATGATTAGTGTGTATGGTTTTGGTATTGTTGTTTTGTTTGATGTTAAAAAGTTTAGATGTTTAACTTTGAGGGATGTCTTTTTAGGAGCAGACGTCCAGCTCAGTATACTTGAGTATGACTTCTCAGACTGGGCAGAGGGGCATGGTCAATCTTAATGTGAAAACTGTAAATCTGAAATCTTTCATCTGTCCATTTGCACTGAACCCTGCAGGATTATTTATGATTCAGAATGATTTCTAACCTGTTGACCCAAATGAGCTCCTGTTCCAGCCCACAGTACATTCCAGCTTTATGACATTTTTCTTTTGACAGACCGAACAAATGTGCATACTCCCATCTCTCCTGTTGATACAAAGTCTGTTAAAAATGTCTGCAGGTAGACTAACATGTTGCTACACCTGCAGTTTTACATTTCTGTTTGCTAGAAAGACTGAAGCCCCAAGACATTGTTATGAAATATAGTGTGAAGTTTAGTTTAGAATTTTTGCCCGCTTTGGTAAACTAAAACTTTTCCACTGCTCTCCAGGGTCCTGTTCTTGCTATTGGGATTTACATGTTTATTAAGTTAGTATAATTAGAGATCGGCCGATATATCGGTTTACCGATATTTTTCCTGAAATTTTAAGCTTTTTACCATAATCGCTTATCGGTTTTGTAATATCGGATTTGCCGATAAACACCGCCATCTGGTGGGCGTTTTGAAAATTACGCGCATGATTGCCATTTCAGCACAGCGTCTGGGGGGAACTGTGCAAAAGTAAAGTATACTTACTTGCTTTCCTATATTTAGTAAACTTTATTAAACATAACAGCTATTAATGCACA
>JBBKCR010064276.1:0-10328 GCA_037577295.1 Ladigesia roloffi | reverse complement strand
TGTAAGACTGTCTCTGTAACTAATGACTGTAAGACTGTCTCTGTAACTAATGACTGTAAGACTGTCCCTGTAACTAACGAACACAAGACACTGTCTTCAGATCAGGTGATACGGCTGCTCTGAGAAGTGCAAAGGCTAACCTGTCCAGCACCAACTGAGCAGCAAAACACACACATGCCAGAAAAATCCACAACCAGGCTTCTCATGAGACACATAAAACCACAGCTGCCCCCTCCGAGGACCCACATGATCTTGTTGTATAATTAATTCATTTTTACTCTAGAAAAGGGAAAGTGTTAAATGAATTTGTTTGTAGAGCATGTTCCTGTATTCTGGATCTGAAATGAAACTATATGCTCCATGCATTGATTTTTACCCCATTGTCCATAACTGTTATGCTCATGTTCATATTTACAACAGCCTGTATGAATTCATCTTCAGTGCAGATGCCTTATTACTGTAAGTGCCACTTTCATCAATGCACAGACACTTAAAATCATTCAATAGAAGGCATCATGGGGTACGGTTTATCCCAAATCACGACTGGTTTGGGGTAAACAGCCCAGCTGGCATTCCACCGGCCTTAAACGTTTAAATGTGGTTGAAATAATGTCAGTTTATGAAAAACATTCATTCGACGTCAAAACAACGTTGAATACCAAATGGTTGAAATGGTGTTGTTAACTAACTGTGGATTCAACATAGAAATATAAATAAAATGTGAATTGTACCTGAAATCAACGTTGGAATGATGTTTATATTCCAACGTTGATTAGATTTGCAAAATCTAAACAAAATCCAACGGTTATCCAACACTGACACCTGACGCAGCTGATATTGATTCAATGCTGACTCCACGTTAAAATGCCAGCTGGGAGTAATCATCTTCACCAAATTTTTAAATCTTACAGTTTTGTACCCTAGGAAGAGCTGATCATCAGTCATTAAAAAAACCTGTACATCCATTGTGTGATTGACAGGAAAGAATTTTGCTGTTTATCTCGTAGCAGCAATGTTTCTAAGAGAGCCAGGCTTGACAATAAGAAAAAAAAGAACTATATATATTGTCAAGCCTTGCTCTCTTAGAAACATTGCTATCTACGACAGAAAAAGCCAAATTCTTTCATGTCAGTCACACAATGGATGTGCAGGTGTTTGTAATGCCTGATGATCAGCTCTTCCTCAGGTTATATCAGGATCAACAGGTTCGTTTTACTGTAATTTTAATGGTGTTTCAGACGACACCACGGCCAACGGGAATTCTGAAGGAGCTCCGTGTGTTTTCCCTTTCGTTTACAATGGAACTAATTACTGTGACTGTGTGAGCTTGGACCGCACAAAACCATGGTGCAGTACAACTGACAACTACACCGCAGACGGAAAATGGGGAGAGTGCCTTGATTATGGTAGTACTGTAAATCTCAAATAAGTGGATTATTTTTACCCTATTATAAAAGTAGTCAAACAGACAGTGCTTCTGTGTTTATTCATGATCATGTGCTGATGTCCAGTGCAGCCATAAATCACAACTACTTCTGAAACTACTTTATTACTACTACTCTTATTACTATTTTTGCTACTAATGCTACATCTACAGTTACTACTACTACTACTACTACCCCTACTTCGGTTACTACTACTGCTACTACTATTCCTACTACACTTACTGCTGCTTTAACTATAATTACTATTACTACTGCTACTACTACTGCTGCTATGACTACTTCTGTTACTGCTACTACTATTGTTACTGCTACTACAACTAATATTGCTACTGATAATGCGACTACTACTACTACTACCACTACTACTACTACCACAACTACTACTGCCACTACTACTGCTAATATTACTACTACAACTACTAATTCTAATACTACTGCTACAACTAATACTACCACTAATGCTGCTACTACACACACCTTGTGAGCACGTAGCCTAAAAGATTATTCACAGTCTCCAGATAAAATATCAACACTTTGACTGCCAACAACGTAAAGTTACATGACGGAAACTACTGTAGCCGCTGTTTAACTTATAGGCTATCTCAGGAACAGAGACATGTAGAAATAAACAGTTTCACCTACTGAGAGCTTAGACTCTCACCTTTAAAAAGAGCCCATGTGTCTATATAACACAGAATAGGCTACGCTGGGGCTGTACAAAAATCACCAACAATTATGTAAATTGCTGACAGTCTGGGACGAAGCTTCTGGAAACGGCGCGGAAGTCAAAGTGTTAAGAGTTATTAGTGAATATGTGTTGAAATTACTGACGTTAAGGTTTGTTTGTTCATGTAATAGGCTATAAATGTTATTTTGTTTAGCCTGTAGGTTATCTATCCCCTGGTTATCTCATCCAAGCATTTAGTCTAGTCCTAAGAGCCAGTTGGCTATTCATTATAACAAATTATAACAAATTCTGACTCAGAACTAAATATTGTTACTGTGGATGTTTTAGAGCCAGGGCCCTCTTCAGGCCCTGTTCTGAAAGGTCTGATCAGGGAGCCTTTACATACAAAACCAAACTGTTGTGATCAATAATGAATTACATACTAAACTAATAATAGGCTAATAGGAAACTCCATTAGTAGTGCGTGTCTGTTGGTACGGTTTGGTAGAATCATTGGGCCCAAAAAGATTTTCTTTCAGGGGACCAAAAATTGCTAGCTACGCCCCTGGCAAATACACAATGACACTAATACTGCTACTACAGTTGCGTCCCCTCACTATGTCCCCTCACCACCATTTCCCCCCACCCCTCAGCATACTAGATTGGATAGGTAGCTGTGGTATCACAGGAAACAACATTTTGCTCATCACCTAAACTGTTTGTCTTTAGAGATTATCATTAGAGATCAATTTCTGCACTCGTTTCTAAGGGTGTGCCATCGTTCACAACAGATAAAGACATCTGAGCAATAATGTTTGACTGCAGGAAACGCCAATGCAATCCTTCTCTGATCTGTTTAATTCCCCTTTCCCCAGATGTTTGCCAGAACTATAAGAATCTGTCTGACCCATGGAGGAATGTTGGTTTTAATCGTTCCAGTTTACCAGGCTGGCCGATTAATGACCTTAACTTGAAAGAAGGATGGTACCGCTTTACTGGTATTGGTGGAGACAGCCTGGTCAGTGAGGAAAATATCTCTAATGGCACTGGAACTTCTGCAGCCTTCTCCCTGTACACATGTGACAGTACTCAGAAACTAGACTGTGGTGGAAGCATTATGCTCTTCTACCTCATTCCAGTCAGTGGAATTTACGCCACATGTGAGTATTTTTAAGGCAATCATTAAATTGTTCTAGAAGTTCTAAAACATCAAAATCATGAAGTTGGTTGTGGCAGATGCTCGGTACACTTAAGGTTAGGTTTAGGGTTAGGTTAGGTATAGTTAGCATTAGAGGTTGGGCTGGTAGGACATTTTTAGGATCAGGGTTTGGACTATGTTAGGAATAATTAGGGTTAAATTAAGGGATAGATTAGGGCAAAAAAAAAGTACAAAAAAAATCAAAACCGTGTACGCAGACCAACTAATTTTGCGAGTAGATGGTTGTTTTTTTGGTTTGGTTAAATAATTCATTTCCTCCACAGATCATTCCTCCAATGTTTCCTCCTGTGGGCCAGATGCCAAACTAGACGTTTCTGGAAGCTGTGAGTGCAACATTGGTTCTGCACCTGACAGTTTCCTGGCTTCAGGAGACTCCTACATGTGCACAGGTGCTGCTTATGTAAAACAAAGTGTACACTGAAAAGACAAAAATACTAAAGCTCTCAGGTTGTGAATGAAACATTAACAGATCAAATAATCACTCAAATAAAACCAGTGACTCTTTCTCACCTCTGTTTAAATTCATTTCTTTCACCAAAACTGTTCACTGTCCTTTTAACATTATGTATTTACAGCAATGACAGATGATAATAATAACAACAACAACAACAAAAAAATAACAGTAATGATAATAATAATAATAATAACAACAACAACAATTATAACAATAGCAACAACAACAATAAAAAAATAAAATAAAATAATAAGAATAGTAATATTAATAATTTATTTTAAATGTACATTTTTGAAAAATTATTTATAACTTTAAAGTGTTTCTCTCTTTGCAGATCTCATTCATGATCTAGGACCAAATTGCCAGGTAAAGTAATAAGTTTAATAAGTTTATACTAAGTTTGTTATTTTCAGGATTGATCCCATTTCATTGTCATTTTCCTTTTTAGGACCGTTGTTCAGAAGACTGTGGAACAATCTTCCTTTCAAACATTCAGAACAAGCAACCTCGAGTACCAGTGAATGTAAGTAACGTTTGATTACGAATGTTCACTGAATGTATCTCAGGCTCTTTAATGAACATCTTATCTTTGTATTGTCTGTGTGTTCCTCCCCATTGACTGTTCAGACCGTGGCGAGATATTTGGAAAAGGCAATGGTCTGCTTGGAGGCTGTTGATGATACTCCTACTGGTAACCCTGGGGTATTGTCCTTTTTGGACTCTGTATTTTGTGCCAGTGAAACACTGGTGGCTGGACTGGTAACGAAGACGACAACCAACTACAGCATTGGGATCAAACTCAATAAAATAGGTATAATATGTAAACACGTGATAAATTAAATAACTCTGACATAACGGCGCTATCTGAAACTCAAGATGCATTGAATGTAACAGGTTTGAGAAATTGATCTTTTTAGAATTAATTCCATTTCTTTCCTTGAGGATCTTGGTTCCTTAAGGTTTGAGAAGTATTCAATCAAGTTGATAGAACATTGTTAGAACCTCCACACGACATGTAAAAGATCTATACCTTTGGTTCCCAGATCTTGACTTTATTGCCACCCCTCTTAGTGCATCCCAAACCACCTGGTCCAATTAAACAACAAATCGACAAGCCTTTACTGGGTTGGAGTGTAATTATACTGCTGAAGCCCCTGCTGGGAACCACTATATTAAAGGTTTGCAGAAGCTGACAAATAAAAGAAGTAGCTAAACAAAAATCATGAGATCCCTTGCCTAAAAACTTTATAATTGGGTGTAATATCTTATTAGATGCAACGATTTGCAGCATTGTGCATTTTCTAAAATTGGGTGATAAACTGTCATTTCATTATTATATCATCATTCTTATGTGTAATAGTTTTGCCATGTCAGGTATCAGTGCTTATGTCAATTTTACTGCTTTACTACAGATCTGTATTACGTATAATAACTTTAACCCTCTGGCCTTCCTGGTTTTACTGTTCAGCTTCCTTGTGGCAACTTTAGACCTGAATCCCATGAAATTCATACAATTTAGGTTAACATTTTTCTTCCAGATTATGTCATTTATCCATTTTTGGCAAAGCAAGCTATTTTATGTAACATTTTATATAATGGCCATATTTTTTGTTTGTTAGATTGTTTTTTTTTTCTGCATAAACTAACATCAATTTGTTTTAAGAAACAAATATATATTCCTTTCTTTTTGGTAAATCTTTCAAATACCAATCTGTTCTACAATGCACTTGTTGGGGTTCGCCAAAACAAGAGAGAAAAAAGCAAAACAAAAATATCGCTGGCATTTATTTTTATTTTTACATAACCCCCAAAAAAGCAAGTAATTGCACCCCTGACAGGGGGGCCAGAGGGTTTTGTTATTTATCTTAAGTATTTGCAAGGTGTATAGACATAGTGTATCTCATATTTGGTTTTTAAGGCATATATTTTATACTGTTTTTGTCTCTGTGTTTTCTGTGGTTCTACACCCATAACATAAGCAGTCTCCTTATTAGATTCTTTTGTTTCTTGTTTTGCAGAGGTTCAGGTATTAGTGGTTGGACCTAATACCTCATTGACAGGAACATCTCAACTGATCACTTCAACAGTTCGACTACAAATTGACTTAATTGACATTGCAAAGTCTAATAATGGTATTATAGAACCTCTTTGAAAATATCTAAGTAGGCATTTTCAATTGCAAGTTTATATTCCTTTAGTTCCTGTTTCTACCTGCGTGGAAAGAATATCTGCTGCTCATGACGTTTGTGATTTCAGACTGTTGCGACATGCCCTTTTTCCCCTAGAAAAGGAAAACAATAATCTTCCTACTTTCTTTCTTTCTTTTCAATAAATGCAAAACAAAAGGCTCGAGGGCCAACATACAAGAACCAGAACACAAAGCACAGTCAGTATGACTAGGTGTAGGTCCCAACCCCCCCCCCCAAATATCCCAAACCAACAAACACATAACCAGTTCGAAAACCAGCAGCTCACACCAGCAGCTGCTTCTTCTCATTCTTAAATCAGAAGCTGGTGTGATCCAAGGGTAAAACGATATCAAAAATTTACTAAGGGTGACCCCTAGTGGCCACCCGACGTTACAGTGACCAGGTTTTCAATGTATGAATGAGGTCTAAGAATAAACTGTATGACTGTATGATTGGAGAGAACATTATTGATCAGGGGTATTCAATTAAAAGTCACCAAGGCCCAGTTATTACATTTCATCCCAGTAGAAGGTCCGAACTGAAGTCCATCTTGTGTCTTTGATTGCCGTCGGGCACAGCTGCTTAAAGCTGATTAATTTACTAATTATCATTCAGGAGGATTATATTTGACACATTTTACTGCAAACAGACCATTAGAACTGCTAAATACCTTGAAAATGAAAATTTTAAATGGTAAAATGTGGTTTTCAAGCTGCCAAAAAGTGATTACAGCTCATAACTTGTGACTGAAATACTGCATCTATTTCAGACTTGCTAGATATCATTCAGTAGGGTTAAATGTGACACATTATACTGCAAACAGACCCTTATAACTGCGGAAATACCTTTAAAGGAACATTAAAACAGAGAACATGGAGTTTTCAAGCTGCCAAAAAGTGACTGCAGCTCATAACTTGTGACAGTCACGAGTTATAAGCTGTATTCACTTTTTGGCAGCTTGAAAACCGCATTTGATCATGTTAAATGTTCCTTGCAAGGTATTTTAGCAGTTATAAGGGTCTGTTTGCAGTATAATGTGTCAAAAATATAAACCCTGAATGATATCAAGCAAGTTCATCTGGGTGCTACAGCTTTAAGAAGCTGAGCGCGCTCCCGCGGACGGCAATCAAGTTCTGGCAGACGATCACTTTTTGGCACAACACCGGCTCCGCTTTGGGAGCCGTGCCAAAAGAGACAGCTCTCTGAAATAAGATGAACTTTCCATCACTTGTAAACTAACGAGTGAAGCTGTTGTCGTATTAACTGGAGTAGCAGCGCCTGCTGTCATTTACCACGACCGTCCAAAAAATGTTCCATGAAAATTACTTAATCTCGTGAATTTACCAGACTGGTCCGGACAGAACATTCACTCGGCCCGGATCTGGACCCTGGTCCGCCATTTGGTGATGCCTGATATAGACCCATTTTTTATGAGTAGTCATCCTTTTAAAATAGCCACAAACACTTTGAAATATCTTGGTCTTAATATATCTAGAAACCCTAAGGATATGTACAAATTAAACCTAATACCTATGCAAGAAAATTTGAAATCCAATATTAAACAGTGGAGGAATCTGTTACGGGGTGCGGCGCGAACCATACCCCGTAAACTACCTCTTGGATGGGAAAGGGAACCAGATGACAGCATGGGCTCCTTTTCGGGGTTTTTATTAAACTAAAAACAGGGCCTAAAGTAAAACTGGCTCGAGGGCCAACAGAACAGAATACAAACTCGAGCACAGAAACAGGAACACACTGGGGACGAGGCGGGAACGAGGCATAAATGAGGCGATGTCGCGATAGTGAGGGACAGAAACAAACAAACCTTTATACAGAACCTAAACAAGACCTAATGAGTGCTAAACAAGAAACAGGTGTAACCAGGGGGAACATTTGACTAACACGGACACAGACAAGTGAACACACAACAACCGAACCAGAACACACTGGGTTTCGGGTTCTGTCTTTGGTTTAAGGGGCATTTATTTTGACAGAGAACATGTAAAAATCAGAAACACAAAAGACGGTGGCCCAAAATAGCCACCGTTACAGACCCTACCATTATCTATGATGGGGTGGGTGAATGCCATTAAGATAGTGATGTTATCCAGATTCCCGTATCTTTTTCAGAATATACCAATTTATTTGTTCTTTAAAACTTTGGATTCTATTCTATTGCCATTTATATGGGCTTTAAAGCACACAGAATATCTAAACTGCATGTTTGTAAGCCTAGATCATTGGGGCGATTAGGTTTGCCAAGTTTTCAACACTACTATTGGGCTGCCAATTGTAGAGCCTTGACATTTTGGCAAGACCCATGCCCTGATAGTTCTCTAGCTGATCTCCCATCTTGGCTTGTGATTGAGCGTAGGGCTTTAAACTCATCTCTCTCCTCATTGCTATTTACATTTTCGGCATTTATCCAAAGCGACTTCAGTTCCTAACTACAGGGGAGCAACTTGGGGTTAAGGGTCTTGTTCAGGGACCAAGGGGTGGTGCTGGGGGTAGGATTTGAAGCCAGGACCTCTTGGACCAGAGGCAAGTGTCTTACCAACTGAGCTACCTCCACCCCTATTTGTTGCCCCAGAGAAATTTTAAGCCGCTGTTAGTTCCCATTTCATGATTAAAAACTCTCTCAGGATATGTTGTCAGATCAGTAAAACATTCAAACTGCCAAGTATCTCCTTTTTTGCTCCTGTCTGCCGTAACCTTGCCTTTAAACCCTCACTATTAGACCCGGTGTTCGTAGGCTGGGCGAGAAAAGGAATCCTCACTTTAAGAGATTTATATATAGAGACAACAATTTTGCAACATTTTTACAGCTAAAAGAGAAATTTGACCTTCCTGCTTCACACTTCTTTAAAAACGTACAAATCAGAAATTATGTTCATTCCGTTATGCCAAATTTTGAAACACTTCCAGCTGATAATGAGTTACACAAGCTACTTACTTGTGCTCCCAACAACACAAAGTTAGTCACAAAATTTGTAGATTTTTTAGTCAGTTAGACATTTCTACTAACCTTCTGAAAAATGACTGGGAAAGGGAACTGGGGATTCAGGTATCTGAGGAAGACTGGGGAAAGTGTCAAATATATACACCTGCTCTGTTAACGCTAGACACCAACTTATCCAATACAAGGTGTTACATAGACTGCACTATTTAAGAGTTAAACTTAATACTTTTTATCCCACTATTTCCTCTCTCTGCAGTAAGTGTGAATCTGCGGAGGGTTCGCTGGGTCATCTTTTTTGGGCATGCCCTAAGATCTGTGAATTTCTTTCAGAGGTTTATGCTTGTGAGCTTCCCTTAGATCCTGCAACTTCTGTTCGTGGCTGGTCGTCTCCTTGCAGCATCTTAACAATGATTTCCGAGTGCCTGTAAAATATGGCATGATGATCCCAAAAAAATGTATTCTTTGTATGTGGAAGAATAAGTCAGGTCCTTTATTCAAGATTTGGTTGTTCAAACTTTCCTCCACCCTTCATGTAGAAAGGCTTAGATATAATATTTATGGAAATATAGATGTGATTAAAGCTTCTTGAAATCTTGAAGTCGCAGTATTGGCGTTATCCATTTTTTTCTTTCTTTTTTCTCTGTTTTGATTTTTCCACATTTTCTCTGGCTAAAGTGGAAAATAGTGCTGATATTTGCAAATCTGTACGTTCCCTGTTTTCACCTCCCTGATCCCCCCCCATCATCTCTGCCCTAAGTACCTAGGTCATCATATATTTGTATTTTTACTGTCATTTTGTTTTTTTAATTTTGCTGGCATTACTCAGTGATATGGTTGTCTGCTGAAGATGTGTATTTTTTTGTGATTGTGTTGTTTTATTTTTTGTTAATGTTTGATATTCAAAAAATATCTAAATAAATAAAATCTATATAAAAATTAGAAACACACACACATATACACACACGCAGATACACACACATTTAAACACGTGCAGAAACACACACAAACACACACATTTAAACACACATGCAGAAATACACACGCAGATACACACACATATTTAAACACACACATGTAGAAACACACACACACACACACTTATACACATGCAGAAACACACACACTCAAACACACATACAGAAACACAAACTTCCACACACACGCAGATACACACACACACACGCAGACACACACGCAGACACACGTATACACACATGCAGATACACACTTGCACAAATACTCACATGCTGACACACACAGATTTACACACACACTGTCAGGCGGCACAGAGACTTACTTCATTATTTTCTTGGTGGGGTCAGTCTCTGGTGGCTGAACTGTAGATAGATGGAGAGAGAGAGAGAGGGAGAGAGAGAGACACAGAGTGAGAGAGAG
>JBBKCR010064216.1:0-10330 GCA_037577295.1 Ladigesia roloffi | reverse complement strand
TGTGGTTGTGTGTGTGTATATACAACTCTATGAATTGTATAGTTTGTATTGCGTACCAAACCGACAACATCGTACTGAATATAATTTTTACATTTATTGTAGATTTTCGAACCTCCCATTTCCTAATACAGCTGACTGTGCCATCTGTGCCTTGTCCGCCACGCGGTACCAAGGCAATCAGACACCTGAACGGAATGAACCTTCGCTGCTCAGCGTTGCCCAAAATATAAACAACCAGCAATAGGTAGAAGAGGCATGGTGTACGAGGACGTCACAGTGAGCTGTACAAGGAGATGGGAGGTTTGAAAATAGCTAACATCCATGTTGGTGACTGGCTGCAGCCCTGTACCACTGAAGTCCAGAATATCTCCCTTGGAGTGTCTTCAGTGTTCTGTGTTTTTCATCTTGATTTCATAAAGCCTTGTATTTTTATTACTGTACATTAAATTAATTTATTGCTGTATTTACCTGCTCATACCAAAGAAAAAGACGTGCATATTAACAGATGCCCTTGCATGTCAGAATTGCAGTGCAGTCATATACATTTCTTTTATTACTAATGCGTTTAAAATGAAATTAGAGTATTTTGCTTGTATTTAAGGGCTAACGGTCTTTAAATGTTTTGTTTTTCTGTTTTCTGAAGCAGCATTTTTCTATGCTAGTGAAGCAGTACTGTCTATGCTACCTTTTCATCTTGTGAACAATACCTGTCTAATCTCTTTCAGGGCCTGCTAATGCTTTTGCAGAACTTACCCACAATACACTGGGGCAACGAGGAGGTGGGCTTACTCCTGGCTGAAGCCTATAGACTCAAATACATGTTTGCAGATGCTCCCAGCCATTATAAAAGATAAGAACTTCTTGACTCACTGATGACTCCTACACACAAAAATAGACAATCTTGTCCTCAGTCTAGAGGCATTTATTAAATCTCCTGTGATGTTCATCAGACCGAGGGAGGAGTCCACTTTGCTGGGACAAACAACAGGCAGAAAAAGCTGATCCTGAACAAACCTCCCCTGCTTCATTAGGTCATTTGCGCAGATAAAGACCACTTAAACACCATCTCGGAAGTTTTTATGAAACTTGATCAAATTAGATCTGAAGAAAATAAAGTGGAACAATTTCTCGGCCACTTTATGAAAAATGTTTTTATTGCGTTGGGTTTTTTTTTTACATTTTGCATTGTATCTCCATGAGCTCCTTCATTTTATTTGAAATGGAGCAATCCTTTTTTTTTTCTTACATTTTTTTTCGGCAGATTTTGGGTTTCCATTTATGTGTGTGGGTATTTTGTGTGTGTGTAGCGTGTGTATTTTACTTTTCTTCATTATGTATTTGACTGGACCACACATATATAGCTGGTTCCATTCATCTCAGAAGGCATCATCGCAGCTGTTACTGCAGTGCTGTAGTAAACTGCAGCAGCCAACCAGGGTCATTTCTGATTATTTGCAGCGGTACATATCTGTTGGCCCATAATGAAGAGGCTGAAAAACACCAGGCTGAGCGGGTTTTTGGCCTACACTCATATAGTCTGTGAATTTTAATAAACAAGGACAATGTCCTACTTTCTGAAGGTGGCCTAGCTTCAGGTGAAGCCCCCACATATTGCACAAAAAACATAAAGATTAAAATGGGGGTACTACGTATTACACAGTCAACTACTGAGGTGCAAAGTAGACAGCTTCAAACTATGGTGAAATGTTAATAACAGGTTTTAGAGAATGAATCAGTCTACTATGAAAGTCTGTCTTTGCACCAGTTGTGATAAAACTACTGAGACTGTAATGCAAACTATTTGTATCTGTTTAAGATGCAGCACAAATATTCTGCTTTCTATTTGTTTATGTCTATAACTAATAGGAGTTCAATCATTTTTGAGAATACCCAAAACGGCTCCCAGATCAATGTAAAAAGCTCTGCTCCTTTCAAGTGCTCTTGGTTTTAATGGAAAAAATGACATTACCACCATGAAGCAGCACAAAAAAAACTTTGAAGCTGGGGGAAGAAAGTGGCCAATTAAGGTGGACCACCTGTGGAAAGTAATTACAGAATATTTTGGTAATGTGAAAGTTTTAAATTAGGAGCCAAGACTGTGTGACAATGTGACCATATTGTAAGAAATATTCAAATTTGTCTTAAAATATATATATATAGATATATATGTATATATATATTTAAAAATCATAATTTCCCAACTGCCTTATTCATCTCCTCTGCATTGTCATGCAAGCCACCATCAGATTAAGCATTCATGGTAGTTCATCAGGTTTTTGTGAACATGGATGTATACATAGATACGTGTACATAAATGCTACTTTGTTGTTGTCTTCCATAATATTGTCTTCCATATTATGTCCCTTATCCATTTGTAGACAAATGAAATTGGCAGTAACTTCATCATCCCTCTCACAATTTTCACCATATTTGTTTTTACACTAGATGCATGAGTTTCATCTCTTTTCTAGGAGCAGTGCTACCTGCTCAAAAAACATATGCAGAGAACCCATGTTTTATTTTTGCTTCATTTAAGTTAAAAAGCGCCCATGTAGGCCAAAATCAATTGATGACGGTTGACTAATTGCTAAGTTTTTCTAAAAATCATTGATGTTTATTTGCTTACTTTCCACAGGATCCTCATCATTGCAACCATTCAGGTGCATAAATATTTCCTCGATTTACACTTGAAAGCAGCATAAGATAACTTGCACCAGCTTCTAAAAGCACACATGGCACGGAAGATTGCCAGATATATTTTTAGTTGGTAGCTTTTACCCCTTGACTTTTTAACCCAAAGTAGGAAGGCATGGCAGATTTAAAAGCATAAGGAGATGATGGTGTTTACTCATGTAGATTCATTACAGTACTTTTTTATTAGCATATGAGTATAGGCTGTGACTAAACTGAATGTCATAATGGATTTACACTGTCCAAAAATTTGCAGAAAAGAAAAATCATTCTTGCTTCTAATGTAAGTACAGATTTTTCTAATTTTGGGACATTTCAATTGGTTCAGTCGTCATATATGTTTCATCCAATTTAAAAAGCACCTGCTGTGTCCAAATGTAGAAAATATATTTAAAACATCAGCTATGATATTACTATGCATAATTCTCAAATTTATTTTCAAAATTCAAACATTTGACAATGTTTTAAAGAGGGCTCAGTTCACCTGAGGCAATCACTTTTCTAATCCTATTGTTAGGTTTAGTAATTAATGTGTTTCTACTTCAATTATTGAAGTGAATGTAGTGCATGTGAGTCGATCACTGTCAGGCTTGGTTAAAAGTAACTCTGTTTTATTGGCATGGGATGAAGGGGTGGAATGAAGGTTGAAAACTGTGAGTAATAGACTTGAATTTGTCTATAGTTCTGCACACATTGCTGTCTTGACAAATCAAAAAGAAAACGTTACAAGAGAAGGAACATCTGTTTTTATTTTCCTTGTACTGTAATGTAATAACATTTTCTTCTGGACTAGTTTTCATTGGTACAATCATCATGACATTTTCATGCAATGTAAAGGGTATTTCAAACAGTAGAACAAAATCGAACTGTTTTGATTTGAAAATGATGTTGTGTGCAACTGCCATTAGTGTAGAACAACTGTTACAATGCCTTGAAGCATCTGCAATATATGCTGTGATGTAATACTGGAAAGGTCTTTTCTCAGTTTATTATTTTTGTCATTTTTTAACTAATGGACTATTTAGTGATTTAAAGTGATAGTTCACCAAAAAAATCAAATGTAGACAATTTAATGATTTTCCCCAATTGTAAACAAAGTTGCTTAACTAGGGGTGTTATGAAGCACATGTTACGATACCCTATGTGGTAAGAACTGGCTTGGAATTAAAATATTTATTTATTAAATATTCATTTTGATGTTCTGCTATGACTTTGTTTCCACTGTTCCATGCAACCTAGTTGAGGCCATGTACAATGTCACATTTCTCACAGTTTGACACATCATTTTTTATCTTCTAATGAGTTAAAAGTTAGTCTTTGACCAAAAAATAAGCGAAAAGTACAGTGCCGTTTATTTCTTTCCTCTTTTTTTTTGCTTCTTGATTGACTGTGTGTCATACTGTGGTTGAAGAATCAAATTACAAATAGTATTTGTGTATTTTTGACCATAGCACCCCTATTTCTGACCAGGCACATCATTGTGGACAGGCCTCTGGGGCCTTTTGTGGCTTGTCCAAACACTTGGTTGGCTTAAAAGTTCTTTGTAGGCTAAATTATTATTTTGCATAAATATGATACACTCCTTTTTAAGCCAAGTTAAATAAACAGCAATGAACAGTGGTGAATGTGGAAGAAGAAGAGCAATTTTCAGAGGAAATAAATGGGTTTCCTGCCCAACATTCAATTTCAGGCAAGTGTGATGTCAGTTCTAAAACCTGGACATGTAATTTTATCCTAGGAAAATTACCCAAGATTGACTATGTGATTTTATTTTTTGTCTGAGATAGTTGGGCTGCCCTAGAGCGCATCGCTATGAATGATCAGATTTTTCTCACAAATAATATCTCAGTTCCAGTTCGGAGGGAATACTGTAGCTGCTTTATTACTTTTCTGAACTGCTGCAGAGATGTTGTAGAGGAATGCTTTATGTAAAAGCCAGTATTTTGTGTTAGTAAAAAACAAGATGTCTTCTCCAACTGAAATCCTGAAGGGATGCCATGCTGAAGAATTTATTGTTTCCTTTGCTCACCTATGATAATGTTTAACCATTACCTGTGGGGTACTTGAGTTTAGTGATGATTATTGCATGTTTGAGCAGGTATCAGAATGGTGCAAGCCTAAAGGAAAAAAAGGTCCGTAACCCTGTTTTTGGAACATATTCTCCAGTGGATGTAGTCTAAGCTTAGATGTACATCCAGCTTTTAAAAATCAGTTGGATCATTTAAATATTTTGTTAGGTGCACTATATGGACAAATGTTTTGGGACACCTGACAATTACACTAGTGAGAAGGCCTAGTGCACTCTGTTCCACTTCATCCCAAATGTTTGGGCCAGTAAAGTTCTTCCACACTGAACTCATCCCACCATTGATTTTATGGACCTGTGCACTGGGGCTGGAATATAAAAGGTTCTTCCCCAAAATATGTCCAAAATGGTGTGCTGAAGCATTAAGATTGCCCTTCACTGGAATTAAGGGGGCACCTGTATTTAATAATTAAGAGGTGTCCCAGTACTTATGTCCATATAGTGTTGCCTTTTTACGAAAATGAAAAATGTTTTCATTGTTTTATCAGTTGCCTTCTCTCCTCCTACCATGGTGCTGCCCCTTCCTAACTTGTCTCTAAATGATGCTTTAATAGGGTGGAGGTAGCTCAGAGGTTAGGATACTTGCCTCTGGACCATGAGGTCCTGGGTTTGAATCCTACCCCCAGCACCACCAATGCCCTCAGCAAGACCCTTAACCCCAAGTTGCTCCAGGGAGACTGCCCCCTGTAGTTAGGAATGGAAGTCGCTTTGGATAAAAGTGTCTGATAAATGCCTTAAATGTAAATGTTAAACACTAGAAAATAATCCTTCTGATTATGTATCTTGTTGTAGAAGGAACTTTGGAAAACCTACAAGGGCTTTGGAAAAACATGGCAGGCTGAATGAAATGTTGTGCACAGGTAGCTGTCAGTACTGCTAGGAAACTGTTTAGCATCTGTACTTATTAGCTTCAACATTAGTGTGTACACTAGCATTGGAGGGTTTCCCAGTGATTTCCCAGTGGTATAAAGCATTTGCATGCTGGGCGTTGCAGTGTGAAAACATCAATGGAAGAAACCACAAAAGCGTAAATTCTGTCAAACTGATGAGGTGGAAGGATACCGTGCTGCATTACAGGATATTGCAGTATAAAGGCTTAGGGCAGAAGGCCCATTTGAAAAAGAAGTCACTTATGCTTGGGGTCTTCTAGAATGTGTAAAGAATCTGATTCATTTTTGACCTAATGATTGTTTAAACTTTTGACACTCCTTTACTTCCTTGTGCATAAGTTTAAAAGCACACTGTGATGTTTGGTTGAAACCATTATGCCCTGCTCTACATCAGTTTTGCTGTTCATTAATAGTTTTTATCATTTTCTTATTATTTTATTGTTTACATGCAGTAATAATGTAAACAAATTGATTGGAGCTGCAAAAGCTTGAATGTGTATTTCTTCAGGTAATTTGACTGTAGGCTTATGTGTTAGAGGAAATATTTCAGGGTCACATTTTGAATTTTCTTTATTGCTACAGCTTCTTAAAATCATAGCACAAAGGAATTCATTAGAAATGACTGTAAGTCAGCCAGTACCCAGTGTCTATCACATTACAATGGCCCATCTTGTCATTTCAGATTTTCTCAAATGTGTTATGAACACATTCTCACTGACCAACTGGTGGTATTCCCCTGTTAGATAACTCTAGAACGTCCATCTAATACGAGACATTATAGCTGATTCTACTGGTCAGTCCTTACTTTCGATCTTACCAGCTGAAAATATTCAACTAATTTATGAAGTTGGTTCTAAAGGAATATGATCATTTGTTGAATCATTCAGCCATGGTTTCTTTAGTTTAGTGCTGGATATACAAGGCTAATGTTGCTAACACATAGTAGAATTCACCCAAATCTGTCTGTAAATACATCCCCAAAATGTCTCTCAAACCAATAAAATCACATCCGGTTCTTTATTAATTTTTTTTAGGATACATTTATTTTTTAGGATACATTGTGATTTGCTGTGAACTATAACTAAAAATAACTGCTTTGTTCAAACCACTCTTAAGTTTGTCGAAAATGGCTACCTATAGCGGTGATGTCTTTATTGTTTTTATAGCTCACAGTACATCATACTGCATCCTAAACTATATCTACAGTAATGCGAAATAATGAAAAGTTTGACTCAGATTGAGTGATTTGAGAGAGGTTTTGGTGAAATATCTTCATTACCGCTTACTTCTTGTGATTAGCGTCTTAGCACAGTGCTAAGCACAGCCGGGACTCTGAAAATGACTTGGCTGATCGACTACATAA
Organism: Ladigesia roloffi; assembly: GCA_037577295.1. Classification (NCBI taxonomy): domain Eukaryota; kingdom Metazoa; phylum Chordata; class Actinopteri; order Characiformes; family Alestidae; genus Ladigesia; species Ladigesia roloffi. Next base: position 3,300 of record JBBKCR010064216.1, on the reverse strand, counting down.
GAAGAAAGCTGAAACTTCAATGTTCTCACAGCCATTCCTTCAATGTGGGCTCAACTAATTTTATGCAGCTCTTTGCAATTCATTACACCTTAAAAATTATTCTAAATAAACGTATAGGAATATTTTAGCAGCATTTTTCAACATAATCTCTGATGCATTTTAGCATTTTCATTTTGAGAAGAAGATGGAAAATTCATAATAGACACTCCAGAGCATTTGCTGACTTCCCTGAATAAACATTTGAAGTACATGTTTATACAATGTCACTTTGAAACTAGAAATATTTTGCTGTACAGTGCAGGTTTAATGGTCTGAGACTATTCCTTACTAAAGTTGATGTTTTGTTCAAATTTAAAAAACTGGAGCAATACTGTAAATATTTTTTGGTATCTATGCACGATAAGCCCTTGAGGACTCCATCTACCCCAGTATTACCTGTAGAAAACTAGTCCTGAAATAACATATCATACAGTTTGACTGCTACATTTAAAAATACCTTTGACTGAAGAATTTCAGAGAATTCTATGAAAATGGTCAGAATTCAACAACTGCTCAAATGCTTCTGTCATAAGCGTAGTTAGAGTTATTTACCCAGGAACAGGAAAATGCCTTGGCATTGATGTTCATGGACATCAACTATATGCTACAGGTGTATAAGATGGACATTAGATTGAAAAATTCCAGAGTATTCCTTCAATAGCACAGCTTGCTTTCATATGCAAAAAATGTCTTTACTTTCTTACACAAGTTCATTTTGATGGGCCTGGAATTGAGCTGTTCTGAGACCAAAAAGGTCTCCCGAACATTCTTGTAGTACACAGATCACCTAAGGAGACAGAAAAATGCCTTTCTGCTAGGTGGAGATGGCATTTTTCCCCTCCATCTTTCTTTTTTTTCCTGAATGAAGAAAATAAAGGAGTACTTGTGGCCTACTGGTGCCAGCGCCTTGTTTATTTATAGCCATGTCCTAGGTGTCCTAAGGTATTTGTCTCCTTCTTGTAGCTTGTCCTGCGTTCCCCTGTTTTTTTTTTTTTCACCCCCTTTTATTTTCTCTCTTTGATTCATTTTTTCTTTCATAGGAATAGGTGAAAAAAAGAAATGGTTCTTAAAATTAATGAAAGTAAGTAGCTGCTTATTAGTATTCTGAGAGAAGCCATGCTTATTTCTGGTTGTCGAATTCCAGTCATTGTTAGTTATGTTAGCATGATTTCTTCAGATGTTCTATTGACTGTTGAATTGCGTGTATGACGTCTGCATTTGAAACTGATAAAATGCATTTTAAACTGTACCTTGCTTTTCTTTTTTTTTTTTTTTGCAGTCCCACATTTGCCTTCCATTGGCAAACTGATACGGTGCTTTATTCTGCATCATTCATTCAGGGTTGCTCCAAATTTCATCAGAACCATGATTTTGTGTGTGATTTTGATCATTTTCAGCCATTGTAGTATAAGCAAACAGCTCTGTGGCTTGGGCGCGTCATGGTGTTTTGATTGTGTTCACAGTTTGCGGTGCATATGAGTGTGTGTGGCGCTGGTCCTGAAGCTCATTGCTTTAACAAGACTCTTTATATACCTGGCTCAGTTCTCAACTTTCACATCCATATAATCTGCTAGGAGGACGAGCGTAAGACTGATACCAAATCAGCAGGCTTGAGCTGCCCGAAGCCATGTACCAGGACCTGACTGTTTCTGCTTTTGATTGCTGTGTTGTTTGGTTTGTTCTGTGTGGAATTTGCCAAAACCTGTACAATCTTTGCTCTGGCTTTCCTGTGTAATCAGTGCTTCAGTAGTCAGTTCTGCTTTTAGCCTTAAAAGGAACGATTACAGTTCTGTGCTGTATATGTACTGTTTCTGTTTATATTAAACAATTGGTACTATAGTATTTGGTGTTTTTGTGTGTGTGTGTTTGTGTGTGAGGGAGGGTTGCGTGTATACATGAAATTAAAACTATCATCAGGTGAATAACAATCTCATTACTATGGTACCTATAAAAGGGTGGAATATAGTAGGCAGCTGGCCCGTAGCCAGCCTAGTGCAAGGGGGGGTTCTTTTTTTTTTTTTTTTTTAAGTGGACCTTTCGTATTTTCATAGGTTTTTTTTTTTTCATTATGAAATTTATACATTTTGCATTCTGCATTTTGGTGACATTTTTTACAACAATTAATGATGTCTTAATCTGTCTGCTCGCATCATAACGTACACACTTTTAATGCATAATAATATTTACCATTGTTGTCTTGCTTATCAAATTTATGTATGCTATTTTCACACACACACAGGCGCACACACACACAAATATATGAATGGAACACTGGAACACACATTACAGCTTAAAGTTCAGCACTCAAAAAAATGAACAAAGAAGGTTGTGCATTTACTTACTACATTTACAGTTCGTTTACTTACAAAAATGATGTTTGTTGACTTGTGATAGGTTGATTGAGTGTACTAAATTGCCCCTAGGTGTGACTGTGAGTGAGAATGTGTGTGAGTGTGTGGCCCTGCAACTGTCCAGGGTGTACCCTGCCTTCGCCTGTAGCAGCTGGGATAGGCTCCAACCCCCTCCCCCCGACCCCGAGTGCAGGATAAAGGGGTAGAAGATGGATGGATGAAATTTAAATGTTTTTTTCTATTAAGGTCCACATAATTTTGTCTCAACTTTGCTTTCAAGCTACATAATTAAATTTAGTGGAACCTGTTGACAAGAAAAAATTAATTAAAGTCAAGGTTTCATTTTTTTGAGTGAGTCACAGTTCAACTTGATCTGAGTAAATTCAATAAAAGTACAACTTTCCCTCAGTAACAGTCACTGCTCAAGTTTATGATTAAGATCAAATGTAATGAGGAAGTGATCTGAGATTACCGTAGACAGGGCAAGAGTAGCTATATTTTCCACATTAATACTGAGAGTTAAGAAAAGTGGGGTAAAGTTGGTTTTGTTTTCTATATTCGTGACACAGTTGGCGATAAACGCCAATATCTTCAAAACGACTTGCTCTAAAAAATTATAAACGGTGTGACCGCCAAAAGGACAACACTGATCATGTTTCACAGCTTTAATTTTCATAATTTTCGATCTATATAATGAGCACTGACCCGCACAAGCCGTCTCAATGTGCATTAAGGTGCATTAAGGCGGGAGGGCTCGCTCTCAGGAGCTTTCAGGAGCTTTCAGCTTTCAGATTGTGAGAAAAGTCCTAGTTTTTTTCGTTTTTTGCTATAGCTCAGTGGGCGGTGTTTTTTGTAATAGCTTCTCAGTTAAAGGGCCTATAGACATGAAACCAGTGTCAATCAAGAGAAA
>JBBKCR010064195.1:0-10331 GCA_037577295.1 Ladigesia roloffi | reverse complement strand
GTGTGTGTGTGTGTGTGTGTGTGTGTGTGTGTGTGTGTGTGGGTGTGGGTGTGTGGGTGTGTGTGTGTGTGTGTGTGAGTGCGTGTGTGTGTGTGTGTGTCTTCTGCCAGTGAGAAGATTCTTCAGGTGAAGCCAAATGCTGATAGACAATGGCGTTCCTTTGTGTTGGGTTTTGATTGCTTTTTTTCAGCTGATTTCAGCCATTCTCTCTGTCTCTCACTCTCTATCGCTCTTCCTTTCTCACTCTCTCTCACTCTCTCTCTCTCACACTCTCTCTCTCTCTTCCTTTCTCTCTCTCTCTCTCTCACACTCTCTCTCTCTCTTCCTTTCTCTCTCTCTCTCTCTCTCTCTTCCTTTCTCTCTCCCTCTCTCTCTCTCACTCTGTCTGTCTGTCTCTATCTCTCTGTCTCTCACTCTCTCTCTCTTCCTTTCTATCTCTCTCTCTCTCTGTCTGTCTGTCTGTCTCCCTCTCTCTCTCTCTCTCTCTCTCTCTCCCCCCCCTCTTTTTTTCTCTCTTTCTCTCTGTCTCACTTTCTCTGATTCTCTCTCCCCCATTTGGACGTGTCAAAGTGAGAATGAAAGAGAGCGAGAGAGAGAGCAAGAGAGAGAGCGAGAGAGAGAGCGAGAGAGAGAGAGAGGAAGAGAGAGAGAGACAGAGAGAGAGAGAGAGAGAGAGAGAGAGTGAGAGACAGAGAGAGAGAGAGAGAAAAAAAAATGAGAGAGAGAGAGTGAGAGACAAAGAGAGAGAAAAAGAGAGAGAGACAGAGAAAGAGAGAGAGAGACAGAGAGTGGGAGAGAGAAAGAGAGACAGAGAAAAATGTGAGAGAGATAGAGAGAGAGAGACAGAGAGAGAAAGAGAGAGAGAGGGAGAGAAAGAGAAAGAGAGAGAAAACACTCCACTCTAGTCTGCCATCTTTTCACCTTGAATGACTTCCAGTGGAAGCAGAAACCAAGCTGCTGTTCCAGCCACAAAGCCTGACCTTTGGAACGCAAACAAACCCAACCATGGATCATCAAAAGAAGAACCAATCTGGTCCAAATTGCTGTACGGTTATGTTTTTTTCCCCCACTTTCACTCCTCCTCCCAGGGAACAGCTACAGCTGTACATTTTACGCCCCTTCAGCTATTTTTGGAGGACGGGGAGATATCAGCCAGGGAACAGCTCATGCTGAATAGAACGAGCTGCAGAACTAAACCAGGAGAAGAACTGTCCACAAAAGGTCCCATATAGCACTAAAAAAGAGTTCTTCTACTTGTAGCAAAAAATGAGTCTTTCTTCTAGCAAAAAAAAAAAACCCAAATAGAAGTTAGACATCTATTTGGATTCACAGTCAGTATCTGTATCTTCCAAACTGTTAAAGAGTCATATTCCAAAAAGTTGTCCATGATAGTGCTACTACTATATCAGTATTAGTTTTTGGTCGGAAACATAAAGGTTAAACTCTTGAATCTTCCATCAGAACATCACATTTATACTCTATAGTGTCTCAGCAGTACATGTGTGTTTTGAGATCTCCCATTGGTCAGTCAATCAGGAGCTTGTCAGATGAACCACGAACATAATCAAGGAGTGACAGTGGAATGAACCAATCATGTAGTGATTTACAGTGTGTGGGAGCTTATTTGTAAGGGAGAATCTCACCAGACCTTCTGGAAGATACAGATATTTACTGTGAATCAAAACAGAGGTCTAAACTCTATTTGGGTTTTTGTCAGATTGTCCAACCTCTGTATGGTTTTATGTCAGTTGGTCTAACTTCTATTTGGGTTTGTGTCAGATGGTCTAACTTCAATTTTACTTTGTGTCAGAAGGTCCAAACTATGTATTTGGGTTTGTATCAGATGGTCTAACCAGTGGGTTTATGTTAGATCTTTTATACAGTGGATGTTTGTCAGATGATCTAACCAATGGATGTGTATAATAGGGACTAACCACTGGGTTCGTTTCAGATTGCCTAACCAGTGTATGTGTTTAAGATGTATTGGGTTCATGTCTAACAGGATGGTTTGTGTCAGATGATCTTACTAGTGGGTGAGCATCATATGGTTTATACAGTGACTGTGTGCCAGATGATCTAACTAGTGAATGTGTATCAGATGGTCTTACCAGCGGATGTGAGTCAAATGGTCTAACCCGTGGGCTTGTGTGTCAGATGGTAAAGAGCAGCAGCTCTATGACAGGACTCTTTACTGAAGGAGTACCTGTAAAATTGTTTACATATATATTTAAACATCTGACTTGTGTCGGATGTCTTTGTTTAATCTCGAACAGCCCTAAAAATATCACTGTTAGCTTAGCATTAACGTTCTACTAGAATTCCCTTGGGATGCTAGCAAACGTTTGCATTGGTTTAGAGGTGTGTTTCGATTATCTTTCTTGACCATGTTTTGATAATTATGGTGCAAGCTGAAGGCCTAGCTCTAATAAATGTGGTTCACCTCTGGCTTTTTAGTTACGAGTTTTATGCATTCACATTGTTCTAGAAAAATACCATACATTAGAAATATGAATGAGAAATAGTATTAAATTACAAGAGGTTTAGGGTAGTCATTATTGCTATCTGTGACTCGGAAAGGTTAGTCCTAGTTCATTTCAGTCATACAACCAACAACTGAGTTATTTGTGGACTTAAAGCCTCCTTTTCCCCCTGGATCCACAGCTGTTTGAGTCATTTGATTGCATCCATTGATGTAGGACCTGGATTTCTGGTACTTTGGCCGAACTCTTAACTATCCACAGTCGGATCTGTCGAGTTTGAAGTGCGGGGGGGATGTAGGGAGTGTAACTGTTCCCACCTGCCTGACAGAACCGGGGTGGCTGCACAGTGATAAGTCAGTGAGTGCAAAGCAGTCAAAGGTCAAAGTCTAGAGCAGGAGAAAGCACATATGCTCCCGGCCTCAGATTACACAGCGCTGCTTACTGCTGCCGCTGTTAAACTTCAATATACCTCCCACCAGGACGAAGGAACGAAAGGGAGAGTAGGGGAGGAGCAGCAGTCCACCTAGCTTTCAAGATCTGACAGCATTGCAAACTGTGCAATTTTCTTAATATACCAGTGTACAGGGAATTAAAGATGGTTATAACCTTGCAGGGGAACATTTGTTTATTAAATCATTCACAGCAAATCAAACTGGACAAGTATACTTGACCAGAAATGTGTCCACGCATTTGCAGATATTTAGCATTTCTTCTGAAATAGCTCAATGCCTGCATGAGCAATTGGGGTTTCTTGTTGTTCAAAATGGTTGTTTGGATACTTTTTGACATAATGTGTACTTGTTATTTATAATGTACTACAAAAGACTAACATAACCATTGACATATACTGTCATAGGCTGTCATATGTTGTCACAGGCTGACATGGGCTTTCACATAGGCTGTCATTTGTAACGAAATATATGATGTATGATGTAATTACGGGTCATGGCAATGGCATTGTTATATCAGGTTTATGTTAGAGCTGCGTGCTCTGAGCACCCCGAACATAAAAAAGCAGAGGATTATCAAAATTAATGGATTTTTAAAACCCTGTATTAAAGTGTGAATAAAATAATTGTTGGCATAATGTAAATAATGCCTTAATGGGTTAATAATGCATTTATATATATATATATATGAACATTAATGTACATGAATGTAAACAAAAAGCAGGTGATCTAATCAGCATAAGGGTGTAATTGCTCTCTAAAAATAACAACTCTAATAAATTAAATGAAGACACATGTCCCATTCAGCATGAGCAGGCCTCTAAGGCTCTGGGGAGCGGTGATGCATGGAGGAGAGAGGAGGAAAGAAGGAGGAGAGTACCGGCAGTCCATTAGATGCCGCAGGAGAGGAGGTTAGCGGCTCAGAACATGGGAACGAGGATGAAAAGAGGAATGAAGGAGGGAGGGGAGAAGAAGTGAGAGGGAGGAGAAAAGCCTGCCGCTCGACACTGGCACACTCTTGGCAGGCTGCGCTGTTTGCATTCCAGCTACGGCTTTGTGACCATTCTTCAATTTCCCCTCCCTCTCTCTCTCGCTTTCTCTCTCTCGCTTTCTCTCGCTTACATCTATCACAGCCAGACCTGTGAATCACACTGCCTTAGCGATGTCCAAGCAAACACCATATCTTTCCATGAGCCTCAAAATACATGCCTAAGAAGAAAATGTCTGCAATTAGTAACAAGCATGTTATTACAATAAAATTAATAGTAACAACACCTTTATAACACATGCTTTGCTAAATACTGCAATATAAGGTCTTTTCAACACCATCTCTATGATTCTCCTTAATTCCTTATACAGATCCAGGCTAGGATCCTCATTCTTTTGTCATCTATTTTAAACACTGTGGCTTAAAGGAGCAGAAGCCTGTTTTAGCAGGACGAGCTCTGGTCCCCCAGTCACGTCAGATCCAGAGAGTCCATCACGCGGTGTGGGCAGAGTGGTCATTCACAAAATTGTGCTGCCTCTGCCAACTCTGGGGGAACCCAATGTCCTTTAATCGGACATCATAAATTCAGCCAAAATGACTTCAGAAGAATTATGGGGCATTAGATTCACATCTTCTTTTAAACTGGATTTCCAACCAGTGGAAGTAGCGCGAGGATGGGACTGGAGGCTAAACTCTTGAGAGCCTAGGGTTATTACTGTCATCAATATTGGAATTATGAGCTGATTTGTATAAAAATTCAGGTTTAAAACAAATACAGTCAGTACAAATGTCATATTTGTTTTCAAACATGTAATCAAAAATTGGTGAATTTTCCCAGGTTGGGTTGTTTTTTGGGGGGGTGTGCGGGGTGGGTTGGGGCGGGGCTCTAGGTGGGTATTGCTAAGAGAATTCATGTCCAATTAACCACCAGATTCAGTAAAATAGGAATCAGCCAACCAGGTTCAGATTTCCAATTCCATGCTAAAACATAACTCACTGTCTGTAAGTTTTAAATACGCCACTGACTGTAAATGTGAGTGGTGGTCTGGAGTGTGTGTCAGATCATCTAACCAGTGGCTTTGTGTATGGTGGTCTAACCAGTGAGTGTGTGTGTGTGTGTCGGATGGAATACTTTACTGAAGGAGTCACTGTAAAATTGCTTACATATTTGGTTCTATATCTATTACTAGTAAACAATAGCACCTTTGTTTCTGGTCTCTTTACTGAAGGAGTCACTGTAGAAATGTCAGATATATGTTCATGTATTTTACAAGCATCAGATGTTCATATTTAAACTACACTGGACAATGTTAACATGCAATCCTTTTAACAATACCACACAATTAGAGTTTTACAGTTACATTACACTGGTGTGCTTTTCTCTTGCTTTCATCATCTGAAAGTCCTGCCCTCCTGGATTTATGAACGAGAAATTGCCAGGTGTGTGAAATGAGATTGGATCTGCTTATAACCTCTGCAGTGAGCATGCTCAGATTCCTGAGTCAGGATGTGCACAGGAAAGGCCTTTTTTATTGGTTACTTCCAATACAATGACTTTAAAACAGCAACAAAAGTACACGAGCAAGCTGAAATGCATCTCTGTTTCAATGGTTGCACAAGAAATTCCATTAGGAAGGCAATCCCTGTCCATGAAAATGGATATTTGTTCTTACATCTCGCTTCCATTTTCTTTCCGCTGCGCTCATCGGAATTTTGCGGTTGCTTATGCGGAGAAAAAAGAAGGAGTGTGCTGAGATAGCCTGGCTTGTGAATATCTATCTAATGACTTTCGTAATGTTTATCACAAAGGTTATGTATCCCCCATAAGAGCATGCGCTCATGCAAAGGTCCAGAAATGGTGCGGTCGGTTTAGTCCAATTGCTTTTTTCAATTTTAGCTCTTCAGCTACATCTTTTAATCTTGCATTTCCCAGCCCAACCCTTGGTGACCCACAGAAAACACTTCTCTCTTTTTGGGCTCCATCAAAAGAAATCAGTTGTTTGGAAATGCTAGAAGCTGGAACTGAGCAAAAGTGGAAACCTTTCCTGGGCTTGCATGGGACACAGTAGCTCTGGATTATAAAGGTTCCTCTATAGGTCTTGGCTTGTGTACTTGTTTGCAGGAAAATCCTCTAAAAGTGTAAAACTGTTTTTTACAAACATGATTAAAAAAAAAACATTTAACTGAATGTGGTTCTTCTATGGCATCACATCAGAGAACTATTTAATAGTACTTTTGAAGAGTGCATGACCTTCATTCGCTCTCTTGTCTTGCATATCTCTGTAGAATATACTCTATTTTAAGAAGCATATGGACACCAAGTATGCAGTCTTATCACACACACACACATGCACAAACACACACACACACACGCTCATATACTGACCAAAGCACAAGGTGGAACATCTGAAGGGCAGAAAGCAAGAATGCATGACGCAGCAAAAACGTAGTTGATCTTCTACATAAAGGCCAGACGACATTGCATTAGTCAAATATGAAAGTTAGCCTTGCCTACTCATAAGCTCATTAAGTGTCCAAAAGTTTGTAGACACCTACATGTCCATATATGCACACACATATACTTGGCCAAATAAAATGATTCTGATTCTGATTTGTTCCTCTGAAATCAAGGGACTTATTAAGAGGAGATTTTCCCCCTTCACTGTTACAGCTTCTAACAAAACTTGACATTCAAATGTTTTAACACACTGCTCTAAGAGATATTCCAACTGGTTGTAATGCTAATATAGACAATCTTGGAGTGTAACAAATCCCAATCACTCTGGATGTAAATACACAACAACAACAACGACAACAATAATAATAGGAGATAGTCAGGTATGCAAAAACCAATGAACCGCAGGATGATTTAACTGGAATAAGAAGGAATAAAGAGTCTCTCAGTCAGTGATGAGACTGCAGAAGAAAAGATGTCGGGTACTACAAGAAGATAAAGATCTAAAACATACATCAACAATGGCATGGCCGTCACTTTCTCCAGACTTGTCACTGAAATCTGTGGCTAGGCATCAAAAACTCCATGCAAGACAAGCTCTGAAGAATTCTAAACTAAAAGCATTTTTCAAGGACAAAAAGCACAGCCAGGAATAGAAAGACTGTTGGCTGGAGGTCGTGATTTCAGCCAAAGAGGGTCTTTCTTTGGAAGAAATATACTGCTTTATTCCAGAAACATTCAGAAATTAATTAATAGCTTTTCATTAATGCGTGCAAAGATGAGTCATTTTAAGGTGTTCTGCAACAAAATGTGCAAAGTGTGGGGGCACCAATTTGTTTTCTTATTCATATTTGCATATTAATTAGGCCTGAGTCACATATCATTGTTGATCAGAGTGACGTTTTTTGTGCATCTTTATCTTTGACCTTGTGTGCCTATGCACCTGTGTGTGTGTGTGTGTGTGTGTTGAGTGCTCAGCGGACGATATGAGCTGTGCTCACACACTGAGAGGGCAGTCTGCTCTAATGATGTGGAAGAGAGAATGCTTATTTAGAGGTTGCAGCAAAATGGCTAATTGAGTGTGGCAGTGTGTGTGAGTGTGTGTGTGTGTGTGTGTGTAGCCACTTTGGCGTGATCCACCACCCCCTGGCCTCAGAAAGCTCACCGTTATCCAGTGACTTCAGATCGACCCTTCCTTATCCATTATTAACCTAAACCAGCATCAGAAAGACTTTGCAGGCCTTGTTCTGTGCAGTAAAGGCAGTGAATGATAGTGATTGGCGGTCGATAAGACAGGAGCGCAATTGAAAAGCTTTTCTCTTCGATTTGACATTTACTGCGCCAGATAAATATCCACTGGTCTCCAATTCTCACTTCCAGTAAAAGCATAAAATTGTACTGGTCTAAAACAAAAGAATAATAATGAAATGTCCTAAAAGTAAATGTCCAAATTAAGCTTTCAACCAGCCAATAAGTTCAATATGTCACCACATTCAGTTTTGATTTTTTTACTGAAGGGGATTGGCTCTCGATCATAGAATATGGCCAAAAACATCATAAATGCACTCTTTATCGGAAACACCAACCTTCTGCTTTCATTCACTGACCACTTTTTTAGACACATCTTCCATATGTTTTTACTCACTGGCCATTTTATTTTATATAAAGCAGACTGGCCACTTTATCAGAAACACCAACCTTATTTAAAATAACTGGCCTATTTATTGGAAACATTTACCATTTCCTTGATTGTCCACTTGATCAGAAACACTTGCCTTGTGTATTCACTCACATACAGACTGGCCACTTTAATAGAAACACTTGTTATTATTACTGAGTGGCCACTTCAACAGAAATACAGACTGGCCACTTTATCAGAAACACCTAGCTTGTATTTTAACTACAGACCACACTTTCAGAAACACCAACCCTGTACTTCAACTCACTAGCCACTTTATTAGAAACATCTACCTCTTACTTCCATTCCCCCTCCACCCCACTCATCATTGGACAGTTTCTATTGACAGGGCCAGTTTTTATTGGTCTGGTGGACCATTCTCAGCCCATCAGTGACCCTGACACAGAATGAGGGTGGATTCAGGCACCCTGGGGTTCACCCTTAGGGTTATACACTTGGCATTTCAGGACCAGGCCGAGAGAGGAACACCACCCAAAATAAATCTCCCAGACTGACTCTGTGAAAGCACGTCCCCCCATAAACAGCCCAGGCCTTGACCGAGGCATTAGCACTGCTCAGTGTCTAGGAGCTGGTGTTTCCACTCGCAGTTCACAGGCCTTTCCTAGTTTGGACACTCAAGCACAAACACCCTGAACCCACCATCATTTTAACATGTCCGATCTGTGTGGATAAACAGAGGCGACGCGGCATAAACAGGCGCTAAGCCCGGTCTTTCATCATGTGGTGTGTGTATGTCCAGGTTATGAAAAATTGGAAAGGCTATTAATTAATTCAGGAAACAACACGGTGCATTAGGAGCATCTGATGTGACTTTTTATAATACAGCAAATAAACACTTTTCTCTCCCTCTCTCTATTTACCTTCTCTCTTTCACTGTTATCTCTATTTGTTTGTATTCTGTGTATTCTGTATGCCTTCTATTTAGCTCTCTTTCACTCCCTTTCTTTCTTTCTTTCTCTCTTCTATCTTCTACCCCTCTCCAATTGTTCCATTTCTCTCTCTGTGTCTCAATCTCTGTCTCTCTCTCTCTAGTTTCTCTCTGTCTGTTTCTCTCCATCTGTCCCTTCTCTCTCTCTTTCTCTCTGTCTCTCTCTCTGTTTCTTTCATTCAGTCTCTATCTGTCTCTCTTTCTATCTCTCTTTCTGTCTGTCTCTTTCTCTATTTTCTCTCTCTCTCTCTGTCTGTTTCTCTCCATCTGTCCCTTCTCTCTCTTTCTCTCTCTCTCTGTCTGTTTCTCTCCTTCAGTCTCTTTCTTTCTCTCTTTCTATCTCTCTCTCTCGCTGTATGTTTCTCTCCTTCAGTCTCTATCTTTCTCTCTTTCTATCTATCTCTCTTTCTGTCTGTTTCTCTCCTTCTGTCTCTTTCTTTCTTTCTTTCTATCTCTCTTGCTGTATGTTTCTCTCCTTCTGTCTCTTTCTGTCTCTCTCTCTCTCTCTCTGTCTGTTTCTCTCTTTCTCTCTCTCTGTCTCTCTCTATCTCTTTCTCTAGGTCACCTATGGTGCAGTACATGGCAGTGTTCACATGCAGCGCAAGTCACAAGACCCACCCACGCGACGGGAGACACACACACACGCACATACACACACACACACACACACACACACACACACACTGTAAATGGTAGCATCTGCAGGCATCACAAACACAAAGCAGGAGCTATCTCTGTATACAAAGCGAGACTCACTCTAAGGAGGAGTGTGTGATTTCATTTGCGCGGTGCCTATGTTTCTGGCTACACATGCATGCGTGTATGTGTGTGTGTGTGTGTGTGCGCACGCATTTGTGCGCGTGTGTGTCCACACACGGACAAAGGCTCCACTCATGAGCGGGATGGAAGGGCCGAGGCTGCACACTGACTCCAGTGTGTCACCGGGGAGAAGCAGACTGATGATGCAGCTCATGTGAAATGTGCTACGCTAGCCTTTACTCTGGGCTGGGAGGGGGAGGTGTGTGTGTGGGGGGTGGGGGTGTGAGTGGGGTGTGGAGACCTTTTAGCATGTAGGCACTTTATCTTAATGATTCAGTGTTCCAATCACAGGGAGAAAGTTCTAGAAAGCAGAGAGAATCCGAGCCGCAGAGTAGACTAGGGAGGAACGATACTCATCTGGTTCTTACCGATCCAATACCAAGTATTACAATTAAAGACAAGTACTCGATACCACTAAAACCCTATATTGATGTATTAAATAATTCAAGAATGCCTGGCTCTTTTGGAGCAAAATATGAAGAGTAATGAGGGTTTCAAGTGTTTTGCACACTA
>JBBKCR010064155.1:0-10333 GCA_037577295.1 Ladigesia roloffi | reverse complement strand
AAAACCAACCGAGTAGAGCCGTGCCGAACCGAACCGTGCCGAGCCGGTACCAGCCAGTGGAAAAGCACCTATAGTGTGAACAATGTGAAATTATTTCTCTGCATTTAACCCATTTACCAAGTAAACTAGCTGACAGCCACTAATGGGGTGCCTGTTGTACCTTGCTCAAGGGTACCTCAGTGGTGCCAGTTGCAGTCCTGGGATTCAAAACCACAGCATATTAAACAGAGGGGCAACTTCATAACCACCAGACCAACAGTTGCCCCCAAAAACGCACATCTTTAATAGCGCTGTGGTAGTGCTGAGTAGTGATGTTACCCGCGGGGTCTGTGGGTTACGAGATGACCACTAGTGCTGAGGCAATGGTAGTTTTACAGTAACTCCTTCAGCTCTTTACCTTGTGTTGGAAGCTCACTTTTTACGCTTCTGTTCATCAGCCATTGACAAATCAAGGATGTCCAGGATTGTCCCTTTCTCCATTGATAGTTCATCTTCATCAAAGCCTTCTGTCCAGCTTCTAAATGACGGGGAGAACACAGTTTGCTGTATAAACTTACGCACCATAATGAAAAAAGTCCAGACTGGCCAGGATTCTAGTGTTCTGAAAAACATTTGATTTCCCAATGTAGGCAATAGAGATTAGGGAGACTTTCCGTTCTCTATAATAGTGTTTCACATAAGCTACCAACCCATCAAGGTTCTGTTTTTTCTATTTGCTTTGTTCAATAAATAGGCCTGGCTCCAGGGGCTCATTAAGAGAGGTAGTCATTAAAAAATCAATCAGAATTAAAGCTTGCCATGTTGCTAAGTATCTACATCAAATTGTTGATTAACCAAGGTTTGCATACATCACTCAAGGGCTGCACAGGGAGGACAAGTTTGCAGAAGTCCTGTTGAAATTGAACATGGAAAGTGGGAGTCCAGGATAAACACAAACCCAGAAAAGTCAGGAATGGCCGTAGTCTCAAACGCAAATGTGCGCATCACCAGCTCAGCTCCTGAATATAATGAAATCTGATGGGTCTGCCTAAGAGCTAATGGTGCTAAAACCGGAAGATTCTAGAAAGTGAGCCTGATGGAGCCGAGATATGCAAGGGGCTGTAAGCTATAATGCTGTCAGATCTAGACGATTCTGGGAAAGACACCAGAACCTTGTGCCCTAAATAGAAATGACTAGAAAACCACAAACTGACAGGGAAAACGTGGTGTTTTGGCTGTGTGCATTTATGTTTGCGTTCACAAAAGAGCGTGAATGTGAATGTGTGGGTGAATGAAAGAGAGGGGCATGTGTGTCTGAGCGTGTGTTTGTGTGTGCGTGCGTACGTGTGTGTGCCTGTGATGCTGATTATGCTGTGGCCGGGTTTGGTACACTGTGTTCCCCGGCCTTGTTCCTGTCCTCTATAGGCTCAGAATAGATAGAGAGAGAGGAAGAGAGAGACAGACAGTGAAAGAGAGACACAGAGAGAGAGAGGGAGAGAGAGAGAGAGAGAGAGAGAGAGAGAGAGGGAGGGAGAGAGAGAGAGAGAGAGAGAAAGAGAGAGAGGGAGAAAGAGAGAGAGGGAGAAAGAGAGAGAGGGAGGGAGAGAGAGAGAGAGAGGGAGAGAGGAGGAAGTATAAATTATGGATGACATGACGTGGTTCACCCAGTGCAGAGCAGAGGGATGCAGAGATGTTTCTGTACAGGTCTCTCCCCTCTCCCTGGAAATTATCCTGCAGTTCCTTGAATGCAAGTGTAGCACACACACGTACACAAACAACACACAACACACAGACACAGGCCTGCACCCTGTGTTATTAAAAAACCTACATGGCCGGACAGGGAGACTGGGGAACACTTTATTCAGACGATTTAATGATAGATAATAATAGTGGCGCTATTAAGATCTTATGGGCCCTAGTTCAAACTGAATGAATGGGCTCTGCATGTGAAAATTACCTTCAATGAATAAAAAAACGACATTGTAATTTGCTTGTTTACTCCTAGTTGGTGGGGTAATGCAGCACATATATCATTAAGTTATCATAGCTAGCCTTGAGCCATAAAATACAATGTGAGGCAACAGGGCAGTAAAGAAGAGAAGGCTTGTAAGAGTTTTAGTATGATCATAACTATGTCTTATTATAGCTGGATCTTCAATGTCCCAGTGCAAAAACATGAACGAACCCCTGTGAGTAAATTACAAACACTAGTGTGTATTGTTAACTTATTTGAATCAGACTATCTGTTCTGGATGTTAAAATAATAATTATTATATTTTTTGGTCTTTGTTGTTTTTATTGCATAAATCGATACTAGTGCTCAGTCGCCACATTGGTCTGTGAAATTGAGAAATTATCAACCAGTGAAAAGTGTTGAAAATAGTTGTACCAATTTTGATGACACAGTATTCATTTATTTAGAATATACATCAGCTTTTGTGTTTCCCGAAAAATAGCCATTTTGGACATATGAGGTTTTATCCCAACAGCAACAATATACAACATGTTGCAGTTTACAAAGGATGCAAAACCATTACCACTGGTGACCTGCATTATGAAGAAGAACAGCTGTCTGTTTAGTGTCGATGGGGAATAAATAGTGAGGTCTGTTGTTGAGAAATTAGATCTTTCTATGCGTCATGGGTGTACAGTTGTGTCAGTATCTCTACAGGGTCCAATAAAGCTTTTAGGGCTCCAGTGTATTGTCCATACTGCCTTCCTAGCCTTCGCACTAAGGTCACAATTCGATTCTTAACTACATACAAACATAGTAGTTTCATAGTAATTACAGACTAACTCACAGCAGTTTCTAAATTTTATTGACTGAACGAGGAGCTTAAATCCCGACTGGTTTAAAAAAAGGATATTCCTTCACTCCTGAACCAGATCTCAGAGGGAGGAACCAAAATTTCAAAAATGAAACATGATTTTATGACACATTAAAAATACTTTTATTTTTAGTAGTAGCAATCAAAGATCACATGTTTTTCACACTCTGTTCTCAGTGATGAGGTGTTCTATAGCTGTTCTTTTTCCACGCCATTTTAATGCAAGAGAGGAAGTGGAACAGGAACTTGTGGTTTAAGACATTGCTCTAAAACATAACGGAACTTTGCAAGGAGGCCTCTCAAGCTGGGGGGCGTTTTTCTTAAAACTGATTTAGTTACCCGTCAGACATTTCTCCCTCACAATTAAGAATTATACGTTTGGACCCGCCCACATTTAACATAAATAATTATGTCACCAGTGCTGTTGAATCTTGAAACTTTGACAAAATTGGCCACTCCACTAAACTAATGGAAGGACAGACACCACTGGAAATCCGAGCAGCCTGTCTGTGCACTGACGTTTCACTTCACTTCCATGTGGCGAGTTGGAAAAAATCCCAGAGCTGATTTCCAGTGGTGTGTGATCTTATATCGATAAGTTGAGTGGATTCTTTAACGAAAGTTTTAAGATTCAACAGGGTAGAGTTTAGATTCTTTGCCCGAGCCCGGCCTGGTCCGCGAATCGGGCCAATATTTCCAGCCAATTTCCTCGGCCCAGGCCATAATCAAGCATATGATTGGCTCAGAGCTTGGAGTGTCAGGTTACGAACGCACCCATAGTTGAGAACTGTGTTATAACAGCCCACAGTTTAAATCCAGCTTGGGCTGATAATTGCAGTTAATGCGTCGGGTTGGGTTTCATTTTGGGGCCCGATCTAAGCTCTACAACAGGGTTTTCCAAACACCCCTATCCCCTAAAAGGAAGAGATTTCCACACATGCCGCATCCCCCCCTAACCCAAACCCCGCCCCACAAACAAAGCCAACCCCACGCATAAAACCCCACCCCTTCGCGTCCTACTTACAAATATCAATGCTTCCGATACCCCTTGACTTCCACACTATGTTATTTTGTGTTAGAGTGTTTGGTCCACTAAGTTTCAGGATCACTTTTGTCCTACGATTCCATGTTTTAATCTCCGATCAGATCATGTCATGCATCTTTGGTCATTTGTCTTTTATATTGTTCACATTTTGTTCCAATTTTTGGTCTTGTTCAAGCTTTTTATTTCTTCATTTTCACTGTTGAAGTAAGGTGGCCAGCAGGGGAATGAGGTACAGCAGTGGAATGAGGTACAATGGAACAAATGGAGTACCCACAAAGGAACATTTTGAGCCAAGACCAGCCTGCCCCACCAGGCTGTCATTCCGGGAATGGGGGTGGTGGTGATTGAACTGATGGGATTTCCGTGGCCGGCCCAAAATTAACAGCGGCCTACCAGGCAAATCCCAGTATGCTTGCTGTCTAGTCCAGCACTAGAAGAATGTGTAATGTAATTTGAGACACAGAGAGTGTGAGACCAAAACAATTGTGAAGCGTATTCCATTTAGTGCAGAGTAATTTAGTAATTCTTTTCAAGGACCACACATCTATCTATCTATCATCAATCTATCTATTTATATACAGGGGGTCCTCAGGTTACAACATACACGATGTACAACGTTTTGAGTTTACAATGCTCACTTCCACTCCCACTCCCACTCAGTTTACAACGTTATCCTTGTACTTATGGAGTACGTGGGTGGACTAGTTTTGTTGCACACGGTGGAAGAATACGCAGTAGCATGGCATATGGGGGAGGTATATTTCCATTTCCTGTGGCTTAGTTGTGTTTTTATGATTTTATGAATGTGTTAGGATTGCTAAGTGACTTAGACTGGGGTGTGTTTTAACTCTCACCATAATTCGGGTTACATCACTATGAAAAGAACAAAAGTGTCATAACTCAAGGAAGGAATGTATGTATATATATATGTATATTCCAAGAGCACTCACCTATAGTGAAAAAAAACTTAATGTGGTTAAAAATTTACTACTTTTATAGTGTAAACCCTAATTATGCCACCAAATATGCACCAAAAACATTTAATTTACTTAAAACCCATTACCCTTAAATCAAATGTAAAGGTAAACCCATATTCAACTCCAGCAGTGCTAGAATGTAATATTATCTCACTACAGACTGTACTGTAATTCATTCACATGCATTTTTTTGGTATGTGCGGTTGTTTACTTTGGTATAAGCAGGTAAATACAGTAATACATTCATTTAATTTACTGTACTGAAAATACAGGGCTTTAGAAACAAAATGAACACTTGATACGCTCTATTGGGGAAATTCTGGTCTGAAGCAGCCAATCAGCAGCAAGGAGAAATAAATAACATTCTTGGATTAGCTACTTTCTAACCTTCCCTCTCTGAGTACAGCAATATTTCACCATCCCAAGATGCACTTACTTTGTGTTTTCTCGTCAGTAACAAAACATTTATTGTTACTATTAACATAGAAATGTAGCTGAATTTACTTTAATATTCATGTTACAAACTTAGTCAGTTTGTTTTATCATAAAAAATTAGCACAAAAATGTATGAAAATGTTTATATTTCTATGATATAAGTACTGTCCAGACCTCATGCACCACGCCCCCTGCTGGCTAGCGAAGATAACTCACAGTATAAGTATGACTCCTGGAATCCAGAGTGTATTAGGCCACATGATTACTGGGAAAATTTTGCTGTATAGGACATGGAAAATGCAAATATCCCACAAAATAAAAATGCATTTGATAAAAAAGGTTTTGTGTAATATGAAGCTATTATGTCTACAAGGCTGCCTATTGCTCTTCTGTTATCTCTCTCTTCCCCCCCACTCTCTCTCTCAGCAGGGCGATTGACTGGGATGAGGCTTGCGTGCTGCCTGGCTCTAAGCCCCTGCAGATATGTCCATCTCAGTCAGTTCAGTGAGATTCATTAAGCCTCGGTCACATTAATGCCCTGCTTACTGTATTACCAACCACAGCCAAGCAGACAGGGCACACGCTAAAGCTCTCCCAGACAAAATGTCTATCTCTTTCTCTCTTTCTGTCTCTCTGTATATATCTCTTTCTCAGGCTTTTCTCTGTCCTCTCTCCCTCTCTCATTTCTCTCTTTCTCTCTCTCTTATTTCTCTGTCTCTCTCTCTCTCCCTCTTTGTTTGTTTACACTTGAGTAGGATGCTCTGGCCCTGTGCCTCAGTCATTAATGAGATTGAGGCTCGTGCCAGTGTGGCGCTGGGACAGGCGTCTCTACCCCCTGCCAGGGGGTCAAGGATCAACCAGAGCTTTAAAAGGAAAGTAAACGGGAAGTTAGCCCTGACGCTAGCGTCGCATGCGGCTAGCAAGCCAATCTGTGTGTCCGTGTTTTGAATCTGTAGTGGTAAATCTTTCTCAGAATTGGGGAGTTTGCGGTCTCTGCATAGACTAGGATATTCTACTCTAAAAGGAGGTCAGGCAAATGTAGCCAAATGTGGGATTACGGAGTGCATGGGCATGATTGAGATTGCAATTGGAATTGGGAATGGGGCAAGATTTGTACCTCATACTGCAGGACTCAGTTGGAAAACACTAGAACCGCTTTTCATTGCATACAACCTTAAAAATGAGCGTATGGGACAATTTCGATATGTATATCTCTCGCTATATGAAGTATGAATGCTATATAAATTTGGTTTACAAACAAAATAAGGAGCTTTTTAACAGCAGTGTTCCTTTTAACACAGAGTTGCAGTATTTCATGTAAATCTCAACTAAAACATTAATGTAATCAAATCAAATATAAACCCAAAGCTATTTGCCCCTGCCAGGGCTTTCGTATTTTATCTAGTTTGTACAAAGAAGAACAGGTTTCCCTCAGAGTCCAGAGCATGTGTGGGGGCGGAACCATTACAGTAACTCCAAAACGGGACCAAATTAATATTAAAATCTATGTATCTGAATACAGTGTCATTAAAGTCTGTTGGCGTAATGTTCTGGTCAAAAGTAATGGGACGCCAGGCCCCCGCTAATACCAGATGACACCATAGCACTGCATGCTCAGCGCACTCACGAGCAAAAAAAATCAACAAACTTTTAAAATCAAAGGATTTTTAGCAAAAACCTGTGATAAAGCATGATAAAATAATTGTCTGCGTTATAAGATAATGCTTTAATAATTACAAATATAAACATGGGAAAATGTATTGGGGCACGCCTGTTTTGGGATTAGGCCGATTACTAAGGACAGTCTTAATGCTTCAGCATACCAACCCATTTCCTCCAAATGGGTTGGAGATCCAACCAAATCCATGCTTCCAAGTTCGTAGACACAGTTTGGGAGTTAACCACATCTATTCCAGCCTGACTGTGTACCAGTACACAAAGTAAGCTTCATAAAAACTTCTTCTGTAATGTAAGACATGTTGTTTACATTTCTTGAAAGAACAATTTGATTCTGCTTTGCACCAACATTGATTCTAATATCATAGTCACCAATGTTTTTGTAAAGAAGCCATTCTTAATTAGATGTGCAAGAATGAAATACTTTTTAAAGTGCTATGAATTTCACATCACGTTAAGTTTCAGTACCACTTCAAAAATGAGAAATTATGTAATATACTGTATATTCAGTACAGTAAAACAAAATAACATGACTACCCCTAGACTTTGAAAGACTGGATTGACATGCAACATTTTAATGCAACTTTAGTTGCTTGAAATCAACATGAAAATGAATTGCAGTTGCGTTGCCCAAAGTGAAGTGTCCAGCAACAGGTTTCAAGCATCTTAATTATACAAAAAATTACTTTAACAGCCTTTTAACTCCTTCATTTATTCATTGCATATATTCTCACATTTGATTTTTTTTAATAAACTTTAAAATCTTGAGACAGAATATTTAGATCTGATAGAGACGCTATGCACAGGTGTGCTCATAAGTTTACAGAATTTGTGATTTCTTAAATATTTTTCAGAGCATATGAACACCACCAAAACTTTTATTTCATTCATGGTTAGTAGTTGGCTGAAGCCATTTAATATCAAACAACTGTGTTTACTCTTTTTAAATCACAATCACAACACAAACTACCCAAATGACTCTGATCAAAAGCTTACATACCCCAGTTCTTACGTACCCCAGTTCATAAATTTTGCCAGGGTGTATACATTTATGTAAATACATTTTTGTAGATAACTTTACACAGTAAAAACATTTCATAGTGAATTTTAAAATCGTACAAGCTGCGTATTTGTCTAACTAATGGAGTGATCAAGTGCGTTGCATGCAAATGAGGTTGTTTTTGAGTTGCTTTGTGTAGCTCAGGTTGAAGGGAAATTATCTCGTAACATGCAAGTAGTTGCATGAAACTTTTAGCAGGTGAAGCCGGCCTCAGGGGTTCACCTTAATATTCCTGTGACCTGTTTCAATGTACATTTATCTGTCAAAAACAAGCTGCAGGACAAAGATAGTGGTGGTTTACAGTATGCGTGTAGCTTTTTTCCCACAATACAGCTCAGCTTGTCAAGGGTTGTATATCAGTTGCACTTGTTCGCGTGTAGAGATAAAGCCCAAGATAAACAGGTGGGGAGCTGATCCTAGATCAGCATGTCAATATAACACGCGCACACCTCCCTCCCACACACACGCATGCACATTAACAGAGCCACTCCCTTCCAAAGAAGGAAAATTATGGATGAAGCAACAACATGGCATTCCAGTGTACCATTACATAATTGACCTCGGGCCCTGTGATCTATCTCTGTCGGTGTTTACATTGCATACCGCACAGGAGCTCATAAACACTCGTAGAGATGTTGTTTCCAGTGGTGGCGGGGGAGGGGGGAGATAATTGGGGTGTTATTGTATCAAAGGTCATAAAAACACCCAAGTTTGCACAGTGCAAAACATGTGAGTGGCTTCACAAGACAGACATGAAAAAATACAGTAGAAAATTCTAGTGGAAATGCTACATCTTTTTGGTTACTATACATCAAGCAATAATCAGTAAAATAATAACAATGAATTATTTAATTACTCAGAATACTATGTTAATAATACTAAAGCTAATGCTACAGGTTTTCTATCCTCCTGAGACTTGGCCCATTCATTTACATCCTTTATCATGGACACTTTGTTCATTTGTATCTTCCTTAAGTATTTGGAGTTACTCCATCAAGCCAGATAGTATTCTGTGGAGGACATCCTGGGATTTCCAGTGACATGGCATTTGCTGGCTTTGCATGTGGGAGCAAGGATTGCAATGGCGAGATAGACCTGAGTTGCACCAAATGCAAACTAGTCCTCTGCAAAACCAAAAAGAAAACATGCACCCAGGACTATAACACATGAAATATCCAGCAGACATTCAGGACTTCCCTGTTAAACTAAAATACATGTTTCGTTGCCCTTGTAAGCAACAAACAAGAGATACAGAATTTTATTGTTTTTATCAAACTAAATGTGTTCATATCACTTCATTTTCTAACTTCAATTCCATTTTCACATGGAAATCATTATGTTGTTCTCTACAGTGGACATGCTGGGAAATTAAAATAAAAAAAATTTTAATTGTACGATTTTTTTGGCCCAAATAGATAGAAAATCACACAAAAAAAGACATTTTAAGACACTTTTTTTCTTTTGTTCTCAGGAGGCTATACTACATTTCTATAGTATTTATGATTCATAATAGAGTGTTTCCCAGTCCTAGGCATAGAGGCCCACTCTTCTTCCTGTATTAGTATTTCTCTTTTCCCAACACACCTAATCAAACTTATTAGCTCTTTAATAAATGCTCATTACTGACCACCATAAGACCACCATTGTGGAAACACTGCTATAGCACACTAATTACATTTTCCACAGCAGATACTAAGGGTGCTTTTACGCATACCTCGTGTAGTTCGGGTGAATCGCACTAGAGTTCATTTTCTCAGTTATTGCGGTTCATTTGGGCATGTGTGAATGCAACAATCGCATCCGGCTCCACAAAAAGTGGACCAAAACAGTGTACCGAGATGTCCTTGAAGAGGTGGTCTCCGTACGCTTTCAAACGAAACCTGAAGCAGTTTGTTTGTGGTGAGAACATGATCTGGACTAGAACAGACCCAACTGCAGAAAGTACTGCGCCTTTTGCACTAATCCAGCTGCCGTAGTCAGCTGCGGAATGCGTTATGGGATGGGAAGCCATAGTTGTTTACAATTAGCGCTTTAGCAACATAGCCCCATGGTGGCTCGTGTACAAATCTGGACCTGTGAGGAGGTGCGGACCATCATCAAAATTTGGTTTGATGACCATATAAGGTCCCAACTTTCAAAAATTCATAAGAACGAAGCAATTTGTTTGCTTATTTAGCAAACCGCTCCGGGAAAGGAGGTTTAATAGATCAGCAGAACAGTGCAGGGCTAAGGCAAAGAAACTCCGCCAGCAGTATCCACTATGAAACACAATGTACTTAAAATATTCTTAATTCTACCTTAATTTATGCACCAAACACCTTAATTTGAATTA
>JBBKCR010064115.1:0-10336 GCA_037577295.1 Ladigesia roloffi | reverse complement strand
TCGGCGAGTACTAAAATGCAAGTACTCGTACTCGTACTCGTTTTCAAAAAAAGTGGTATCGGTGCATCCCTAATAAACAGTGAAGAATGATGGTGACCTGGAATAAAATAAAGCAACAAAACAGAAGGAAACATTCTCACTAGCAACTCAGAGCCATCTGGAACCACAGTTATTGAGATAAAGTGTCACAAACAACTGTTAAATGTCAAAGAATAAGTCTAAGATGAGGATTTTGTGTCTTATATTGCAGTGTATACAGTAATTATTTTAGTAATTTTAATTATTTAAAAAGAGTTTTTAAACGATGTTTTCATGTACCACAATTTTAGCCCATTAAAATTTGGAATCGAACCTACAGCCACAAAATGTCAATTCAGGACATTTGTCCATACTAGGGTATCTATTATAAATGTCTAGGACACTTGTAGGGCTGCTGGATACAAGCATATTGTTTCATAATCATTTGAAATAATGCTTCATTCGGCAACAACGACAAAAAAAATGTAGGAAACTTTTCCTGATTTATTATTGTACTGTTCTGTACAAAATACAACAAAATAATGATATTTATTAATTTAGACCCTACAAACATCTTCATTCATTAAAGCACTCATATAACATTCGGGTTTACTTGCAGTCAACAATACATAATCTAGTTGTTTGGTATTGTGCTCTTCTGCAAATGGGTATCGCAAATGAGAAAATATCAGAATAATGATTAAGAAATAATATCTCATGCAGCTTCAGTGGCCTGGAGTGATTATATAAGCCTTTCATGAATCAGGGCTGCACTCAGAGGAAGCAACTGGGACTGATACGCTTAGAGGGAGGGAGGGTAAGTGATTGTGTCATTATGAAAGGCATGGGCAGGGTGAGATGGTAATATCCAAGATCTTCTCCTCGAAGACAAAGAAGAAAAGAGAAATGAAAATTTAACACCTTGATACGTCACTGAACACCGAACAGTAATGGCTTTATGACCTTTATCCAGTAATATAGGCCTTTAAGGTAAGTAGGCCTTTATCCAGTCTGGTTATCTGACCAATCAAAGTACCATGTTACCGTTATATTGGTTTTAACACTTGCATGCCAGCAGTGCAATAAATGGTCAATCGTCGTCATACTGCCAAATAACTCTTTATATGGAAGTTCTCCTGTGTGTTGATGTTTGGTGTTACTCAGTGCTTGAAGTGGGCCGGAACACAGTTCTGGAACGTCTGGATTTTCGTGTTTTGGGTTCCGCCTCTTTTTTCTGCGTTCCGGTACTTACTGAAACTGATCCGACGCAGCGAGAATATGTCGGAAAATTTGCGTTCGTGCCCTTATTTTTTCCCACTTCAAGCACTGGTGTTACTTAATCAACTAAACGGTATACAGAAGCTGTATTTGAACCCGAGGCTAGGTTTATAAAACAGATTTCAGATTGTCACAAGGTTGTCATATGGGGGGGTGCTCGGGAGTGAGGCCAGGCGCAGAATGCTGGTTCTTATCTTTATCTGGATAATTCAAGATTCATTCTAGATTTATTTGCAATTCACATTTTTGTGCAAGGCATTCATGAGAATTGATATGCTGTTTCTCGCTCTCTGGTGTATGTAATTAAAACTAGAAAAGTTTAATCTAGATTACAACATAAAATATCTATTGAATTTATAATAAACATTCTATAAAAAGACAAAATAACAAGACACAAAACAAGCAAACAAATAGAGTATTCTATGATTCTGCTTCACCCAGAATCACTGGTCACCAAGGACGAAAGGACACTTCCTCAAAATAGAAAAATTCAAGCTGAGCTCTTTCACCGAACTGTCCTAAGGCATTCCATTAAAAAGGCCAGTGACATGAATGCAAAAACAATACAGGGATTTCACAGGACAGACTTAACTGCCTTTTGTTTACTGAATTAACCAAGGATCAGGCATGGAGGCAATGAGGTGTGATGCCCAGTGAGGCTTTTCACCCTTCTTACCTTTAGGAGAGCTAGGGCTATCAGGAGCATTAATTGAGTGCTTCCAGTTTCAAGTGCTATTTAAAGACTCAGTAATCATTGGAAAGTATTTTGATATTTGTTGTATTTTCTCTCCTCCTGCCTCGATCTTGACTCCTGTTTGCCTTTGACTGATGCCTCTAGTCCTGCCCATGATAGTCCCGTTCTTGGTTTTTGACTTTTTCCTTGCCCTTATCGGCTGAGGTGTTTTCCTTACTACTCAAATAATTATGAATCTGCTGTTTTGTTGTTATGTCTGTCTATGAAAAATTTAAATCTTAATAAATCTTAATAATTTAAATCTTCTCTCTTAGTGACCATACCAGCTTTCGGATAAAACTATAAAAGACGATCTTGGCTATAGAAATCCAAGTGAAATACACAAGGAATAAAAAATTTCCCAAGAATACAAGACAGACAGGTTTGTGGGGTACAATAGTCCAATATAAAACTGCAGAGCTGTGCTACAGTGTGGCACAGCAATTTTATGCATAGGCCTCAGGACTGAAAATGTAACCTGCAGATGCAATCAGTGAGAGCTTTAATCGTGGCCTTCAATTAGACAGCAAGTCAACTAGAGGGCCTTTTAACCAGTGAGTGCTCTCTCGCACTGTCTTTTAATCGACTTGTGAGGGTAGCAGCATGCTGCAATCAATCCCATTACAGTAAGTGACACTAAATCTAAAGCAATTATCTGCAGGCTGCTAGTGGAGCTTCAGAGATGTCGATCCTCAGCAAACAGCAGCAATGGCTAATTTCACCTATATTTCATATCCACATTATGAATGAATAGCATCGCAAAGCCTCATCAGACATTTCATACTGTTTTTATACTGCACACATACAAACCTGAGTCTAACATGATTTACTATTTATGACAGTTCATTACAATGTAGATTATGGATGACTTGTTGGTATATTCCATCACATTCACCCATTCATCTGAGTGAGCTATGGTGCTTTCCATTGGTCAGAAAGTAGGAACTGTTCCTACAGCAGTCAATCAGTCCTACCAATATTTAATGTGTTCTATTAATTCTGTTCCTTCTTTTTTAAACTGGAAATCATAGCTCTTACCTCTGATCTATCACTACATCAGATATCGCTTGGAAGAATGTCCTGATCTGTCCTTGCTTTTGTAAATTACCATCATGTCTGACTAACTGAGACAACAGTGAAAGCAGAGACAGGACACTTCAGAAGAGAGAGATGATGAAGAGGCAGGCATGTGCTGAAGGTAAAATGGGTATTTGTATAGAAGAGAACACAAAACGATGACTGCCTGAATAACTGTTTGATTTAGCCAAGCTTTAGGTTGTCTGGATCTAGGAAATTGACCTTAAAGGTCCTATTAGTCACAGGCCAGCAATACACAGTTACCTGTGTCAAATGTGTTTGTAGTCAGAACAGACCATCTGAAAGTTAATTTAAGTGGCCCAGCACAACACACACAGTATGAACTGTGCAAATTCTTTCTCTGTATTTAACCAATTCCCCAATGGCCATGTCACCAACAGAGAAGTGTGGTACTTTGAGAATGCTATTATCTTAAATGTACCTCAACAGTACTAGCGATACTAAGATACAAACCTACACATATCTAATCGCAGGGGCCACTACCTAACCATCAGTTGCCCCACAAAGCAATAAATAATCCACAGAATCAACCTCAAATGGTGCCAAGAATCAAGAGATATTTTCACATAATTATCATAATAAAAAATACTGCACACGTTAGAAATTAATTCGGATGAAAGTGTTTTAGGTTTGGCAGCTGCAGCCGCAGCAATGAGCAAAGCGTCTTGCCTGCAGTTCCCTGCTCCACATGAGGGTTCACAGACAGAAGGCCTCTAGTTATGTATCCTGGCAATCCGCTGCACAACAGAACCAAAGTTAGCTAAAAAGAAAGCCTTTTATTGTTCGCACTTGATTTCACTGCAGGAACAATGGAGGAGTGTGTAAAACACTTCTGACAACTGCCTGAGAAGAGCTTTCACTTTACATGTTTTCAAGTTGCAACAGGTGTGAGAGTAATGGCACAAGTAGCAAATTACTGGGTTTATCAACAAGAGTTCAAGGTGAATTACACCAAAACATATGGTCAGTACCATTACCGAGTTACTGTTATATAATATTAAAGGGATAGTTCACCCAAAAAATAAATTAAAAAATAAAAATAAAAAATGTTATGTTTATTTGCTTACTCCCAGGGCATCCAAGTCGAAGGTGACTTTGTTTCCTCAGCAGAACACAAACGAAGATTTTTAACTTTAACCGTGGCAGTCTGGTAGTCATTTAATGGAAATGGATGGGCGCCAAACATTTCAAAGTAAAAAAAACATGCACAGACAAATCCAAATTACACCCTGTGGCTTGTGACGACACATTGATGTCTTAAGACACGAAACCCAAGAGGGTTTGGACATGGTTGTCTATCAGAGGTAAAAAAATTATATAAATACTGTTCAGTTTCTCACAAAAACCAATCGTTTCGTGTCTTAAGACATCAACGTGTTGTCATGAGCCACAGGGTGTAATTTGGATTTGTCTGTGCATGTGTTTTTTACTTTGAAAGGTTTGGCGCCCATCCACTTCCATTAAATGACTACCAGACTGCCACTGCTAAAACTAAAAATCTGCATTTGTGTTCTGCTGAGGAAACAGTCACCTACATCTTGGATCCCCTGGGGGTAAGCAAATAAACATAAAATTTTTGGGTGAACTATCCAAACTTAAAGAACTTAAAGAAGCTTGAGCAAATGGTGGCCTGGAGGTTAGGGAGTTGCCCCTGTAATCAAAAGGTTGTGGGTTTGAATCCCAGGACTGATACCCTTGACCAAGAAAGGACCCCACACTGCTACATGAGTGCCTCATATTGATGCTGCTCACTGCTTCACTTGATGCATGGGTTAAATACATACACGCTGTGTGTTGCGCAACTAAGTACCAGTCCATTTCATAGCTATTAGAGTTATCTTCTGCCTTATCTTCTGACTATATTCTGACCCAGTGCTCCTGTGGATTAGTCAAATAAAACCCTTAGATAATGGGTATATTTCTGAGTTCTTGGCAACAGGGGAATTGGTTCCTATGCCTGCTTGTATTGATCTTTAAAAGGTATACACTAAAGTATAGAGTGGAACAGCTAGTTGTACAAGCCTAATCTGACTTCATGTTTCTATCAAAGAACTGTTTTTTGAAGAAAAGTTTCAATGCTGAATTCAACTGTAAGTGTGCGGCATTCGTCCTATCATTCTAATAATGTTTCTTATCTCAGTCTTCACCACAGTTAACCACTGAAAAGAGTGATGTAATTTTTCCTGTTTATGAAACTAAAGGGGTCAGCTATGGTTTACTTACCTAATGGGTAACTGCTGTCTTACTTAATCACCAGCTATTGCCTAGCTAATATAAAATTAATTTAATAGGAGTGTTTGCAAGCATTTGTCTTTTTCGTTCATAAGTAATATCACTGATTCAGAGGTCCCCATACAGTCTCAGAAAGTATTACTGAAGATCCACTAAGCCAGAGTATCTATCTACATGGCCATGCCCACTGTAAGCATTTGATTATCCAGTTACACAGTAACACAAGTTCAGAGGGATGTCATGCCCACAGCAAAGTGGGCCTGGTTCCAGAGGGGCATCTGGTGCCAAAGCTAACTCAATCCCATTGCCTAACTCCCCCAAACATGGACAAAAGTTCACACAGCGCCTCTGCGTGTCATTCAGAAAGGTGGTTTTCTACCACAGTGCATATTTGTCTAAAAATGACCTTCTACCAGTTATAAAGAGCTTAGCCTTGTGATATAATTAGCTTGTAGCAAGTTCTACATTCTACTGTAAGGGCAGACTTTCAGCTGTTTGTTTACTTACTGCATGAAGATTTGAGCAACGTGAAATGTTAATTTTTCATATCTTTATGCATCTAATTGTTGCTTGATGTCAAAAAAGAATGTCAATCAAAGGAGATTGCAGCTGAGTACATGAAAGACAATGATTGATATGAACCTGGGCCGGGTCTCAAGTATTTGGCTGAGAATTACTGCTGGGCATTGCATCATACAAAACTAAATCCATAGCACACCCTATGTTTGGCATCAGAGTGCTTTTTCCTTCTTTGTTTACTACAAGAAGTGATTTTGTGAGGGGCGTAGCCAAAATAGTGCATTTTTTAACCTTGCCAGCAGGATGTTTTACTTGTTTACACAAATATCCAGTTACTCTCCCACTATTTTGTGAACAGTGGTGTTTGAATGTGATTCAGATGCATTTCTTTGTGGAGAGATTTTTTTAATAAACAGTGCATAAATGGAATGAAGAAGGAATTCCCATTAAAAAAGGCTTATTATGTGAACATCTAGAGAACCAGGAGAGCTGCAGGAGAAAGGTATACGACTCTACGTGTATTTATTTGGCAATTTTCATCAAATGAAGGAACTCGGAGGCAGAGACCTGATGGAGATGAGAAACAAGCTTATTGGGC
The DNA here is from genome assembly GCA_037577295.1 of Ladigesia roloffi. Lineage (NCBI taxonomy): Eukaryota > Metazoa > Chordata > Actinopteri > Characiformes > Alestidae > Ladigesia > Ladigesia roloffi. The sequence goes on along the minus strand of JBBKCR010064115.1, from coordinate 3,860 downwards.
AGAACCTGCCTGCCCTGCAGCAGCTGGTCGTGCTACATGCCTAACCCACAGGACCTCTCCTCTGTTCTAAACATCACATTCTCCCCTATCTGCCCTCCACATCTGAGCGGTGGGCCACAGACAGCCACTCTTCCTCCCTCCTGAGTGCCTGCGGGGCTGAATAGCGTGGCTCTGAGCCTGTTTACTGACTTGCTTGGCAGGCCCTTTCTAAAATAAATCCCAGTGTGGAACCAAACCCAGCACAACATGAGGGCAGAGATAAGACGCCACGCTGCCAGAAATGATCCCTGAACAAGCAACACTTTCACTCAAGCTCAGTTCTGAGCTCCCCAAAGAAAAAAGGAGGGAAGGAAAGGCAATGTTGTGATTTCTATTAGACCTCCCCTTTGATGGCGAATGCTTTCGCCACAGTACCTAGAGAGCTTGATCACATCTACTCGAGTCAGCAGCGGCACATTTACATGGCAAAAAGGAAGCTAAACATCCCTGAGCCGCGATGCTAACCTCTTTGTGAATGAGGCTAGACACAAACACTGCCCTTTGTTTTTGGAGTGTTCAACAAGGTGGCACTCTTGGCACAAGGAAGACAAAAAATTGAGCTTCATTATGTTTTGGAGTTTTCACTCAGGAATATGAAATGTTTTGATGCATGCAACCGCCCCGAATGAGCCTGAAAATGGCTTAACAATGGCAGCAAGCGAAGAACGTTTGAAAATGCAAGGCGAAATTCAAAGCGTTCCGCACATCAGAGCCGATGCTTAGTAATCCAGGGACAGATGATTCACACTTCAGTCCCTTAGGCCAGGCCTCCATCTGTAACCGCTCCAGCTGATGCTCAGCCTTCCTCTAGAGTAAAGCTAGGACACAGACAGAATTTTTATCATCACAACATGCCCTATTAATTGACACATCATTCATTTTTATTTTGCTGCAATATATTGTAGTCTGCCCAAACTTATTTACATTATTTCTTGATAATGCTGAGAGTCAGGGCTCTCAGCATTAAAAACTGTCAACAATAAATAGTGAGGTACAAAACAAAACCAAAAATTTAATACATCTTAATGATAACAAAGTTTCTGTTCCTTTTAACTTTATTTTTTCTTCCAGTTAAGTGATATGAGGGTACAAGTAACAAGTTTAACCAGTCAAAGGGAGTGACACACTTCTAAAGTGCATCTTGCTGTCACTGTAGTGTGACTACTGATTTTATTAGTATCTGAGAAACCTTCAAGAACTGTATAAACAGATTGCAAAGTTTGCAACACAATGACTGTAAAAGTTTTCACAAAGGTAAATGGCTTATTTAATTGTCATCTGGATTAAACTAGCAACAGACATTCAATGGTTTGTTTGGTACGGTTGATTGATTGTTTAATACAGTTTAATTAAACAATCTAGTATAGTGTTAATGAACAAGACAGAGAAGTCAGTGGAGCAATTGCAATTCAGATCAAAGAAACAACTTGCTACCTAAGTAAAGCCATAGACATTATGTTACCTTTAACAAAGTGATCAATCCACACCCACACATTATCCGTCTCCTCTCAACCTTAAACAAACTATTACTACCAGCATATTTGGCCACGATTTTGCATTTTCCCCTTTTAGAAAAAACTACTTCTGGCAACTGATAAAAGACACTCATTCTTTCTCAGTCTGAAAAGCCATAAACGATATAACTGATGGGTGTCACAGAGTTTACTATGCAGAAAATCACTCCTTGCTTTCTGCAGTTCACTTCATAGCAATGCAGAGGTATGATAAAGAGCCACTGGTCATGCATGCAAGATCTAAACCGACAGATTCTGACTGTGACGAGACATCAACTGCAGCAACTTCTGTTAGAGGACAAAATTGTAATATATTGCATAGCAAAAAAATTGCTACATCCATACAGTGCATACAGCCTTTCTATTTTTACTTCAAAAATATATGCCCTGTCCCCTAGAAAAGTAAAAATAGTATTCCCATAAAAGCCATCTGACACAACTACACAAATCAGTCTGTTGTGTAGTTAAGGGCACGCTCACTATGTTCGAACCAAGGTGAAAAAAAAGTACCGCAATATTTCTGACAGTGTATGCTTAAAATTTATGAATGGGACCTAACTAACCAAGAATGAACTGAAAAATCTACACAGACACTTTTTAAGCTCCTCGTCTCCTCTCCCGTCAGTGGCCACAGGGTTGAGCCAAGAGCTTGAGAGGCAGAGGGTAAGAGAGAGAGACAGAAGGAAGAAGAGTGTGAGTGAAGCAGAGACTATAGTGGTCTTCTCTAGTCAAGCAGTAAACACAGCATCTTCTCCAGCCCAACAAAAGAACGAGAAGGGCTAAGAGAGAAAGAGAGAGTGGGTAAAGTTTCCTAACTTTTGTCCTCTATACAATCAAACAACAAGCTGTGGAATCCCCAGTTTCTGAAAACGCACAACATAAAATAGAATTACACAAATAGGATGAAAAATAATAATAAGGAACAACAACGACACAAAATGATACTCGACAAGCAGACAACGCAGTTCTTGTCTGAACTCCAAACTCAACAGAATGGTGCGCGCATGCCACAGCCGCTTCCAGTATTAGTCAGCATGCCATTATGTTCTGTGAGTGTCAGAGGATATGAAGCATGAAGCTGCGTGCAGTTCTTGTGCTCTGAAACACTTTCTCCATCACTAAAGGCTCGTCACAGGCAGCAGGGCCTCCGTTGCTCCCGTGTATGTTGACACAACAAGACCTGCCTCTGAGCGTAGCTATAAATAGATCGGCAATCAAGGTTTCGCCACAGGATGGAGCGCTAACACCCACCCTGCCCTGGTCAGCACAGCCAGGCTACAAAAGACCACCGCTAGGGAAACAACCTGTATGGTACACAACATGTCATGGAAAGAGTGAAGACATTATGAGTTTACATTAAACTCTGTCCACATGAATGAATGCTGAAATATGTAAACAAAGTAAGAGTAAAGAGACTCTAATAAACGAGGAGCATATAAGAGAGCAAATGTTTTAGACTGATTTGATTTGTTGAAATCAGATTTTTACTCATCAGCCCTGAGGGGTAAACAACCAAATACTGCTGCTAGCTATTAATAATCAATAGTAGGGCTGCAACAAAACCAATACAACAGCAACATAATTGGGTGAAACTTCATTATGGATTGATTTGTCTGTGTTTTGTCTGTGCATGGAAGAGAAAACAGACCAAACAATCTGCAGTATGGAAGAACTTCACATCATTAAATTTGAGGGTACTTGAGAATCAGGGGGAACAGCAGCAGTGTGTATAAAGCAGAGAAATAAACACTGTTATTTCTAAAACCAAACAAAATAAATTTACTGTGAGCTAGCCACAAACCAATGGAAAACCAATTTCAATTGACATGGGGCATCACGTTAATGACAGAACACCTGGAACAAAAACACACTGGAGCCACGGAAGAAGGAGGAACAGCAGCAGGGGAAAGTACCAGATAATCTAAATGAATTAAAGCAGTTTAGACCCAGACACACGCTGCACTCCGAAGGGAGAAATTAGTTTCACTGCAGGTAGTTCTTCTCATTTATCTAATAGACGGTGTTTGTTTCAGTGAATGGTCTATTAAGTCAAATTTGCTTCAGTATTGCCGGACAAGCATGTTTATAGTGCTGGCTTTTCTGTAGAGGATGTGTGTATGTGAGTGTGTGTATGGTGCGTATGAGTAAGCAATAATGTGTGTGTTTAAAAATGAGCATGTGAGAGTGTATGCTTGTAGGTACAGCTTTGTGATGTAGCTGTCATGTTAACTATTATTATTATTATTATTATTATTAGTAGTAGTAGTAGTAGTAGTAGTAGTAGTAGTAGCAGTAGTAGTAGTAGTA
>JBBKCR010064105.1:0-10337 GCA_037577295.1 Ladigesia roloffi | reverse complement strand
TTCAAGCAGAACAAAGAGCGTCTAACTGAAGTCCTGAACCAGTGAAGAACCAGGAGCAGATGGTTCCAGATGATCAGTATACTGGTGGTGCTCAATGCTGAGTGGCTGGAACTCTAGGCTACTTGTATATTTAGACACTTTGCAGGCTTTCAATGAAACATTTGTTTCCAATTTAATCTACTCCATATGCCAAATATAACCCAGTCTGGCAGGCATCAAATGGGATTTTTTCATCAAAAATCCAAAAAATAAATAAACAAGGGATGGCTCAAGGCGTTTTTACAGTACTGTGTTTATAAACAGGTATAATACTTTTGAATATTATTAGATATGTTACAATCACTGAACCTGACATTATTCCTAACATAAACTTAATGACCTGTTAAGCTACTTAAAATGATAGAATAATTTTAAATAATAACAGGCCTAACACTAGCTGGTTTTATTAAATATGTTTCAGTGCCTTGACGGGAGCCACTAAGGCGATGGTGCATGTGGTCAAGGTCTCGTCTGAAGGAACGTCCAGGAACGTCCAGAGGTAAGTATATGTTTGTTTCGCATAAATGCCGTTTTACAGTCCACCAAATGGGACACGCCCACGGAGTGAGTGACGGTTTCTTGTCTTCCAGAAAAGAGGTGACTCTGCTCGAGGCATACTTCGTGTTCCCGAACGGCTCGGCGCTGGACTCCGACTCTGTGGTCCGGATCCTGAACACACAGGACGTGTATGAGGACTATGGATTCACCCTGCAGCAGTTGGGCCTCACTGCAATCGTAAGGATTGTGAATGCAAATGTTTATGAACATAAGCCATTCCTCATTTCTTCATATTTTGCTTCCAAAGATCCAGACTTTTATGTATTTTAATGTAGTCTTGAGGAACAAAGTGTAGTGTCGGTTCTCCAGAACAAAGAGCGTCTAACTGAAGTCCTGAACCAGTGAAGAACCAGGAGCAGATGGTTCCAGATGATAGGGCGGTGATCAGTATACTGGTGGTGCTGAATCCTGAGTGGCTGGAACTCCTTTATCTAGAACTTCTTGCATCTTTATGTCCTTTGCAGCCTGTCACAAATGTTCACATTTGAACCCTTAAATCAGTTTACCACAGATAAGACAGGCATAAAAGGAAATGAGGGGTGGGTTAAGATTTTTTTAACAATATAGTAAAAGATTTGCGTATGTATTTGTGGAAAGTCGTGTCCATGGTTACCTGTGTGACTCGGTGTGCAGGACCTTGTGCAGTTATTTGGTTTGTTTTATAGTTGACCAACACTTTTGAGCCGCCGAAGGACAACCTGGAGGTCTTCATCATGATCGGCCTGGTGGGGGCGCTGGTGATCGTTCTGACCGTCATGACCACATCGCTTGTGTGCATTAGGAGAAGGTAAGAAATTGTACAGGAATCAGAGGAAAAAAATCATATAACTGTTATCAGGCTAGAGTTTATTAACTATAACATCAAAAGCATAATAATAATAATATATATAGTAATGATAGGCCAGATTATTGGTCAGTGTAAATACATAGGTTTGGAGTAAAACCCTTGTTATTTTGTCATTCATAACATGTAAAATGTTTATATGTAAGATTTGTTTTCTGTATGTGTGTGTGTGTGTGTGTGTGTGTGTATGTGTGTGTTGTCCACTCCAACAGTTACAGAAGGAAACTGAAGGCAGCCAAGGCCATGAACACGGCCGCCATGGTGGCAGCAGAGAGCCAGAAGGCAGGGCCTGTAGTTCCGGGCACCAACAAGTACACCAGAGAGGGGTGAGGCTCACACACTTCACAGACTCTCCACACACCACCCACACACTGCCAACACCCCACAAACACACTACCAACACACCACTGCTGCAGAGTGACTTTATTCATAATTTATTTTTGTATTTCTCTGGTCCTGTAGCCAGCTGGACTTTCGATTCAACACTTTCAGCCAGTCCACCTTCCTCAATCGGACATTCTACGACTTTCAGTCAGCACCCTTGGTTCATTTCTGTCTAGTTACCCGCCTGTGCCCTCAGTCTAGTAGACAGTAGACACCAGTGTACAGATGCTGTGCTCTGTAGCACCACAATCCAATTATTTTCAATGGCTGTTACCATTAGAAAACATTGCAATGGAGTATAAAACTGTTATAGAGGCTTGTGTCCCCACCCTGTTCTCCTATCTCTCAAAACGATAAATGTTTAATTGATATAAATGGCATTTGTGCTTCCATTTGATTGAATGAAAGAGATTAATTTTTTGAGAGTATTGTACCATTTTAAAGGGGACATATTATGTAATACGCATTTTTGCATCCTTGTATTTCCATTTGTGTCTTTGTGTGCTGCTCCTATAAATACTCCAAATGTGAAAAAGCCAGTTGAAAATGTTGGTGTCAGGAATCATGTGCTTCTACGAACCATTTGAATACTTCCCTATTGTGATGTCAGAATGAGGAGATTTGCATAAAACCACCCCTCACTGAGCCCCACCCACTAGATTAGTTGGAGATCCTCCATTATTGTCTGTTGGTTTTACTAGTGCTCATAAGACGCCGTGCACTATGGCTACTGGCAAAGGCAAGTCACCATAAATTGCTGAGTTCATCTCACTCTGGGTCTGACTCGCGTCCAGCATATAGGGCTGATAGTGCCTCTGTTTTCTGACATTTTCACGTGTGGTAAATATGTAGCGTAAGCATGGGATGGGTGGGGGTGGCCAGCAACAGCTTATATGCAAAAAAGTGGCAGAACCCTGAAACGGCTCATTTTGAAAGGAACTGAAACTGCTGAAATTATGATGTATAGAGCTGGGGAGTCTATTTATGTGAGAAATTTTGTGGAAAGAACTTCATGAACTTGTTTTGTAGTATAATATGTCCCCTTTAAATGAAAGTGCTGTTTGCTCAAAGTCACAGTACATTAATCTACGCTCATGCATTGTTTCCAGTGCAAACCCAGTGCTGAACCTGAACATCGACTCAGCCACTGACCTGGGCTTCGACGAAGATGGCTCCAGTGCGGACAGGGAGAGGTAGCTACTCAAACATCTCTCAAACTTAGTGCAACATGTGGTGAAATGTGCCCCACATCAACCTGTATAACTGCGCAAGGAAGTAATAAATTAATTTAAATGAATTGAAATTAAATGAAAGAGAAATTTGAAAAGGTTCAGGTAAGGTAATATAAAAACCAAAAAATACCAAAAAGAATATCTGTACAGTGTGCACAATGTAACAGAACAGAATATCTGGGCTATAAAGTGCAGTGTGACGGTTTGCTGGTTGATGTGTAAAATTAAATAATAGAAAGATGGTGAGATAAAGAGAACTGAGATAAATAAATATAAGGTATGGGCACTGTGAAACACAATGTAATTAAACATTAAATGTTTATCCCTTAATTTACCCCTGACAATCCACCGAACCCCGTAATTTGAATTACATGGCTGTTAGTTTGTGAAACTGGTCCCTTAATTTGACCTTAAAATTAGATTTAAGACGTAGGTGACGATCCCCTAACCTTAAATTTAAAGATTACCTAAGGAGGTTCTGTTATTTAAGGGGCACATTTGAAATAGTATCGGAAAATTTTTGTATCTTTAACCAATCAGCCTTAATCTTTGTCACTTTTCCCCATAATGTTCAAAATGAAGATAATTTTAAGGGGAAGAATAAGTCGTTTGGTTTCGTGTTGACCATAGGGTTTAGTTTGTGTTATAATGAATGTGTCTACAATGGACTAAATAGCTGGGAATAGTTTGATAATTCCTTGTTAAACAGTTTGTATAGGCAGCACCTTAGGAAGGCCCTAATCACTGAAACATGATGGTGCCCACAGTTCCTTTGGGCTACTTTCCTACCATCAGGGTAGAATAGTGTCTGGGGACTGGAAAAATATGACACCCTGGCACTGGGTGTTTCATATCAAACAAATATGTAAATTTCATATAAGACAAATAGGTATTTTGCTAAGGAATTTGTGTTATCCTGGTGACCTGTTGACCTCTCCTTGTTCTTTGAGTGCCATCCCACACATAACGGTCAGAATCACACAATGTAGACAGTTATTATCTCATCCCGAACACAGTGGTTTCTTCTGCCAGGCTGTCTGAAATTGCTAAAGCGCCTTTAAATCAGAGGCTTCACTGTGAGATTCTGATTCTTTGTGTGTGTTCTGTTTCTAGCCTAAATTCCCTGGACTACAACATTGACCTGACCATGAATGAGAGAGACACAATGCCAATGACGGTAAAGAGACCCTAACATATCTTTGCTCTCTATGTCTATTCTATTTCCATATGCATATTTGAGAGAATTGGCTGATTGCAGTGTTTTATTACTGCTAACTAGCTTTCGCTCTTTCCTTTGCTGTTCTTGGCATACAGTACGTGTAACACAGATGTGAGTGGATATGCATCTTTTATGAGCTTCTGTGTGCTTAATGTAGTTCTGTATAGAGTAGTGTGTCCATGTGTGTTTTTGTGTCTGTATATGAATTTGTCTCATTGCGGTCATGATAAAACAGTGTTGTGCCAGTTCACACTGAAAAATAACTTGTTCAGAGTTCAGCTTATTCAAATAAAAATGAACTAGTTCACATTCATAGGTTTTTTTAAACCAAGTTAACAGCTCAAAAATGAACTAGTTTTTTGGGGCTTCTATCTGAACCTCCTTCAATCTTCTCCTTCTACCTGTCATACCACTGAATAATCACTTTTACATTAAAACCTTTTTATTAGGTTGAGAATAGATCTTACCACTTAAGCAACACATTGTGTGTTAATTTTGTCTGAAAAATAAGTGGAAAAAAAATAGTTGCAAGTTTACAGTATTCGGACATTTTATTCCAACAATATTAACACAAAATGTAAAGAAAACATGTCGGACTAAAACTCAACATTCAGACAAAATCTTTCAAAGTGCTCAGAAAAGAAAAGAACTAAAAGTAAACAAAACGTGTGGTATTACCTCTAAATCTACACCCATTTCTTCAAAAATGACTGCAGACGGGTCTGAACTCAAAGCTCCAACCATGCTGGCCTGTATTCAGCAAATGTAAAACATGAGCTGGGTTCAGTCTAGCGAGTGTTAAACGATTTGTTCAGTTCAGCGTTCACTCTCTCCAAAGCAACATGACTGAAATTGCCGCCCCCTTGTGGACAGTGTTCAGACTGCTGAGCATGACTTTCTCCTACAAATTGCAAAGGGAGCTCTAAGCCCATTCTTCTGGCAGACATTCTAATCGATGATTTATTTAATTACGGAACAGTAACTGCTTTATTCAAAAGGCAGCCCCAAACAAAAGGATGAACAAAAAACAACTGTTTTAACAATAGCTATAGTGATAAATGGGTTTGTGTGCAGGTTTATCAAATGCTACAAATTCAACATATTCACTCAGTTTGCTTAATATTCATAATAAATGTTGTTTTATTCACTAATATGATGTGAATATTGTAAATGCATACTACGGAACTTTTTAAGATTTTGGTAGGAACATTCTGCACCTAACTTTATTGGCATGAATTCTGTTACCCTGTAAAACAAGACAAAATGGTCAGTTGAATAAAGTGGATAAAAATATCCAATTCTAATCTTGGATCTTGAGGATTCTTATCTTGTCCCATTCTGATCTTGCCCATTTCCCATCATAGATAAGCAAATTTCCAAAACTCACTCAGTCTATTTTTGTGATTTTTTTTAGGTGCTTTTGGCATATTTTTACATTTCCTCTTTATATGCAATAGCAGAACTGACCAAAATTCATTCATCCATAAACACGCAGTACAAGATCAGGAGAATTTCCGAAACTCAGTCCAGTCACACAGTCGCAAGTTGTACCTATTCACCCAGGACTCCCAGACGCTAGATCAGAAAAAGTAACTTACTCTATGCTGTGCCCTGTAGTCGGATATAAATATTAAACTTGTACATAATTTTGTGACATTGAATATCAGTTTACTTAAAATTTGTTTTCATTATATGTTTTACACAAACTTGCCCAAACTAAAATGTGCAGGTGTTGCACTTTAGAAACATGTAAAAATGTAAACTGTAAAATTTCAATTAAAAATTATTATTTCCCTTAAGAATTTCTTTTCAAACGTTAAAACAAGTAAAACACGATAAAAAAAGGCTTGACTGCTTCAATAAACTTGGTTTTATTACACTGATGACAGCTATTCCGAGGATGTTCATTGTAGTTCCAACCTCTAAGCGGTGGTCTACATATACATCTGTATTGTTTACATCTGAAATGTGTGCAATGCTTTCCCTCTGTAGATCATTGAGGAGGAAGAAGAGGAGAATATGGGTCAACCTGCGTACATTGAGCCGCTGGGAGCAGCGCTGGCGCAGAGAGGGAGGAGGAGGAGCCCAGAGGCCACTAGTATCACCATAGCCAACCCCATGGCAAGCACCACGGACCTCTAAACCTACAGACACCCGCTGCACCCTCCTCCTGGCCCAGAGGACGACTCCACTCTCTGGAAATTTCCTCTCTGACTGTCACACACTAACGAGAAAAATCCAAGCAAAGTTTACTTCAGCCAGACTTTTGACTTGTGGTTGATGACAAATATGCATTCGGTTGATTCCCTGAATCCTGGGTCTGGGTTCAGGTAGTTCTGCTTTAACGCTCACCACAGATGCCTTCAGAACCAACACAGGCACATTCAGCCGCAGCTCAGACAAAGAAACCCTGCCTGTGCACATTGTTTGGCCTTGGTTATTGCAGAGTGCACCCGGAATGACAGCAAGAAATGTAAAACAATTAAAAACCCAGAGAGAAATGTTCCTTGGGCTGCACTGTAAATCACTTTAGTATTTTTTTATCATTTAGTTTTTTCTACATCATTTTGATTTGTCTTCTGATTTTGTCCTTTTTTGTAATTTAATGCCAAGTGCTGTTTTCACCTATTTTAGAAACTGAAACAGAACTCAAGAAAATAAAGACTTGCAAGAAAATGAAAAATAATATAAGATAAAATTATATCAGAGACAAGGTTCCCATCTAAAGGACGCTGCTAAAAATGGTCATCACTGATACCAGGGTAAAGCTCTGCTGCAGGGCTCCTGTGAGGGGATATAATTGTAGAATATGAATATATATATATATATATATACACATATATATATATATACACATATATACACATACATACACACCAGCTCCTCCTAAAGCAGGTTCAGTCTGGACTCTTCTGGACTCTCCATGTTCTCCAGCTCTCCATCCTGTTCTGTTTCCTAAGGGAGTTCTGGCAGAGCATGGACTTATGTTTTGGGACACTATCTTGCTGACCAACTCGGCACAAACCAGAAGTCCTGCATGGAGCTCCAGAATTATTTCCCACTGCTATGAAACCTCACAGTTAAGCTCCGCCTATGAATGTTTGAATTTCAATTTTTAAAAAAGCTTAAAACACTGGGGAGTTCTAAAACTTTTGACCGGTAGCGTAATATAATATACATCAGCTCAAATGAAACCTTGACCACTTTTCACATAATTCAGTTCAGTTTTCAGATAAACATTCCATAATTACTGATCATTTTGTCCCAATTAAGCAATTTAATTGCTTGTTGTCCCAGTCCTCCTCATTTCCCAAAGTCCCTGTGCAAGGAAACACAAGGAGAAAATCTAACTCACATTGTGAACCACTTTTGCCAAAGCTGCAGCCAGATACTAAGACATATTTGTTAATTCTACATTTTGATAATTGTGAACACCAATTTTTGTATATAAATTCTTTAACTTTGAATGCATTGAGTTTTCATGTTACTTTCTGCCAACTGAAGGACCTTATTATGGCCATTTGTCTGTCTGCGCTGTATGTATCTACCTTATTTTGTCAATGTGAGATGTTTTGTGATTATTGTATGACAATGCAATAAAATTGTTTACTTTAAATGCGGCATCTCTGGTGAAAATGTGCTACCATTTAAAAAATGTGGTATCAGTATCTGTTTATAAAATTAGGACTTCCAGCCTTAGTGACATTATGGGTATTGTGGGTCTTGTGCAAAAAATATTATGAAAATTAGAAAATGATTATAAGTGTAAACAAAAACAATAACATTGTGATTTTATTTGCTTATTTTTCACTGTAATTATGTCTTAATTGATGATCTCAAGGCGTGCCGCTCCAACAGCCACTAATGCTAAGCTAAATGGCTTTCTGTTTATGAGTAGGCTGTAGAGGTGTAGCTACACATCTTAAAAGGGGAAGTCAGAGCTGGTTGTAGTCAGCTTCAAGGAACACAATTTAGATAAAAGTGCAAATGTATAAACGGTAATATACTTTCTAATATGGCAGAAGCGTCAGTCTGGCTACATTCGACATCTGCTTGCTATCGCCCACCCTCGAAAACTGAGTTTTTTATATTTTGAGCTAAGCATCCATTTATTTTGAGCCAGTGTTTACATGTTTTTACTCAGGCATATATTTAGTGACAAATTATCTAGTATAAAGGAAGTTATGGGTTACGTGGCACGACAAATGAAATTCCCGGCGATGTAAACTTGCTCAGTAACACCCTTAAAACACGAAAACACCACACTGGTTTTATGTATGTTGTAAAAAAAAAACTAGAATGACCGTCACAATATTTTTACAAATCATTTAGTTTCCGGGCCTGTAGCAGGATTACAGATGTGAACTGTACTGAATTTAACTGAATTGTATTGAACTGACCTGAACTGAACTTAATTAAAATTAACTCTCCTGTACTAAACTGAACTGTACTGAGCTGTACTTTATTGAACTGAACTGTCCAGTGGTCATCTCTAAACTGGACTACTGCAACTCTCAGGCTGGACTCCCACTGAGTGTAATGAGACACTTCAGCTAATTCAGAAGGCAGCTGCCAGGTCAGTCTTCAATGTTCTCACACATTACGCCTATGCTACAAAACCCTCACTGGCTCCCTGTGGCTGCTCGCATTCAGTTCAGAACCTTAACATTCGACTTCAAGGACAAGAATGGACTTGCAATGATTTATTGAACTGAATGTTAATAATCTGAGATGAGATTAACTGTCACTGTAGTAAAACTACATCACCCATCAGGCGCAGCGCTGCTCCAACCTCTTCCGGGCGAGCTGCGTCCGGAGCGTCGTCCTGTAGAAGGACCGCGGCTCTGTTTTGGCTGTGAAGTGAATAAAACTGAAATAAAGTCTCCTGTCCGCCCGACACTGATGTAGAGAAGAGCATCTACAGCCGTCCATGATCCGTGTGTCCACCTTCCGTCCGTGTGGGCTCCGGCCAGCTCGCCTGCTTCACCCTGAAAACACAGGTAAACAGACACAGAGATTCAACCTAAACACAGACAAACAGAGGTCCGCCCTGAAAACATTCAAACAGAAATAGATTCACCCTAAAACACTCAAAACACAGGTAAACACAGACAGAGAAATAGATTCGCCCTAAAAACACTCAAAACACAAGTAAGTAGCCTACAGACAGAGAGATTCGTCCTCAATATACAGTTAAACACAGGCAGAGAGAGCTTTACAATCAATACACAGGTAAATAGACAGAAAACACCCTAAACACAGGTCAGTGAGAGAGAGAGAATACAGATCAGTACATACAGAGAGAGAGAGAATACAGATCAGTACAAACAGAGAGAGAGAGAGAGAACACAGGTCAGTACATGCAGACAGAGAGAGTGAGTGAGAGAGAGAGAGAACACAGGTCAGTACATACAGAGAGTGAGTATAAGTGTGTGTCTGGTAATTTTGTGTTTGTGTTCTGGAGTATGAGCTGCTTTTATGGATTCAGTCGTCTCATAGTGTGAAACATCCAGTTGCGGCAGGAATAACGTGTGTGTGTGTCTGTGTGTGTGTGTGTGTGTGTTCAGCAGAAAGCAGAGATGTGGCAGAGTGTGGGTTTAACACTGCTGGTCATTGTGGCCACGCTGTTCTGTGTCCTGCTCTTCATGCTGTTCGGTATGTATTCTAGTGTCTTTATCACTCAGTACTTCATCTTTCAGACACGCTGATCCATTCTTGGTTCAACTCGGACCCACCACATGTCCTGAGAAACTTGGAAAAAGCATGAGCCTTACTTAATGATTTTCAAATTTCCTGCATAATTCAGTGGAAGAACAATCTTCCCAAAATAGAAATTAAAAAAACTTTATTGATACTTATTTCTTTACAGTGGAAGTGAATGGAACCAAACTTCTCCACCACAAACACTTGTTTTGCTTAAAGCAATAGTTCACTCCAAAATGAAAATCTGATGTTTATTTGCTTACCCCCAGGGCATCCAAGTTGAAGGTGACTTTGTTTCCTAAGCAGAACACAAACGCAGATTATTAGCTTTAGCCGTAGCAGTCTGGTAGTCATTTAA
>JBBKCR010064064.1:0-10337 GCA_037577295.1 Ladigesia roloffi | reverse complement strand
TTTGGCATATTTTCAGGGGTAAATTAATGTAGAGTTAAGCACATTTTAAGTACATTGTGTTTCATAGTGTTACATGCAAAACAAATCTGCGGCCCGCACACCATCCAGGCTATGGCACTTGTGTTTGAGGAAATGCCTTTTTGTTAAATTATATGTCTAAAGCTGTTACTTGCTCATTTAAATAATGTTTTCATTAAGTACTCGGTATCGGTATCGGCGAGTACTATAATGCAAGTACTCGTATTCGTAATCATTTTCAAAAAAAGTGGTATCGGTGCATCCCTAATAATTAGTGTTCATTTTAATTTCTCACAAAGATAAGTAGTATGTTTCCCAACCCTTAGTCTGAGAGACTTACAGAGATACTCATATGAGTGTTTTCATTGTTTACAGCACATAAAGTCTGTAGAGCATTTTACTTTCACTTTATATATGTAGTATTACATTTGTAAAGAAGTATGTACTTTAAGTTACTGTACCCTAATCAATTTTCCTGGATGCTCATTTGACTGTTTTCACCGTTCCCCAACACAAAACTACTCAGTACATAATAAACCACTTACTCAGCAATTCTAGGTGTGTTAAAGTGGAAAAGCACTAAATGTTCAGGGCTTTACACCTTCTAGCATCTGGGTGGGGAACACTGATTTAGGTAACCATAAACCCTTCAAAGAGAGGATGTAAAGGTGATGTTGCCACCACCTTTCTCTTTCCTGTGGTGTAACCCATGAGGTCACAATGTGATTCAGAGATTGGGAGGAAGGTGTGAATAAGTCGTGCTGAACCATGTCCTTAACTTCTGGGATGTGCTACTTGCATATCCAGACACAGCTAAAACTTCCTCTGCTGTGAAATCATCATATTTTTATCAAATAGGATTAAATGTTTAGAAATAAGTCATCAGAAGCCTGCTCCAAAACTAAATGGACTCGATCTGCTCTACTATATTTAGCAACCACCTTAGGCCATGACTGAATCATCTTCATCTGCCTCATCCCCTCTCTTACCAGAACACAACATTGGTAATTAGAAACTGACTGGTTTACAAATGTTGTTGGGAACATACATCTGAATGTTCTACAGGATTACACAGGTAGCTTTGGTTTCATCAGAAGACAAACAGCGTTCCAAGTTAATACATATTAAAATCTATAAAAGAGATTTCTCTTTTGACCATTCAACCCAGACATAGCAGGGACCTAAGGGTCTGGGCAGAAATGCTGAATTTTTTCAGAGGGTCAGGAAAAGGTAACAATATTTTTAGTGACCTCCCACGGCAGAAGTTTTGTAGCTCATACAAACCACATCCACAAGTGTGCTCCACCTCAGTGAAGATCTAGATAGGTTTTGGATGACTATTAACTTCTATTGCTTGTGAACAACTTTAGTGTTGTAGCGCAAAGGAAGAGGCAAAATTTGGACAACAAACTTCACACAGGATCTTTGAAGTCTTAGTTATTCGAAGAAAAGCATTTAAAAAAGTAATGTGTTGAATTAATAGTCAACACCTAATTGAATTTACTGATCAATCATTGTTACATTTTGGTGGTTTGATGGTTTTCCACTGAGCAAAAAGCTTCACCCATACAACAGTGGAACACTTACACAACTTATACCCATAAGTCTCCATGTGTTGTGCAAGATTATGTAAGTGTAATGACAGTAGTGGCATGAAGCACATGGTCTTTAAGAGACATCTGTCAAACCAGCGTTTTGGCATAGACCATATCAGATTGACAAGCAGAACATGATGACCGGGGCCCAGGGGGGTGTTGGTGGATGATGTCTTTTTCAAATGTCACGTGAGGATGGTGTTTGTCTGCTCACATGTTCTCTGCACCAGATTGAGGAACTGATAACATACAAACTGATAAATGAGCAGTCACAATGAAAAGACAGTAAATGAAAGTAATGAAGAAGGAAGCATGGCAAGTAGAGTGTGAATGCCAAAAGGCAAATAACATGACCAGTGCCGATCACCAGATAATAATGTAATCTTTTACCATTACATTTAAGTGGCTCACCTCTGACCAGTAACAAAGCAGCACGAATTCCTGATATGGGCATTCCAGAAAGACTGATTTAAGAAATGTTAAAATACTTCAGAAGGATATTCAATCAGCATTTAAAAACTGCTCTTTATATTATTATTTTATATTGACCTCTTTTTCCTTCTTGATTGTTACACTACTGTATTGTCTACCTACTGTGTTGTCTCTTGTTTACATTCCATTTACATTTCTGTCACATTGCCATTTTGTCTATTATTGTATTGATGCTGAAAATCCTTGTAGTTTTCTCAATATTGCTAACTGCATCATGTGCAATAATCACACTTATGGTGCAATATTAACCACTCTAGAAGGTTTATATAGCTTCCACATTGTGGGGTTATATTACGTTGCTGTTGCATTGTGTTGACTACATTGTTTCTGTTGAAACTTACGCTATGAATTTTGAATGTTGCTATACGTAGCTCTGTGGTCAGTAGAGGAATGTTGTCTCTTCACACTACGTATGTGTCCACAGCTGCTAATGACAGTAATGCGACCTTGAACCTTGAGCTGAAGCAGTTCTGCAAGGACGACAGTCCTCCAAATCAATGTCTGGGACTGATCAGAGGCTTCAGGAAAGGTGGGTTCACACCTCTTACTGTGAGCAGTTTCACATAATTTTGCACAAACAATATTCAGTGTTAGATCAGATCTATGCTAATGAAATTTATTTTATGACAATAACATTATGGATTAATAGAAAATGACAAAACGTGAGTTTATTTGCGTCATTCTTCTTCACGTGTGCTTTCTGTTGACCTTATGAAATGCCTAGATACATTCAAAAGGGAAGCTGAAACATATATCTATGTAAATTATTCAAATCGATTTTCTTTTTCTTGTGTTTTTGCAGATTAACCTTCTTGTGCTCATATTTAGAAGATTGTTGTGGGAAAAAAATAAAATAAAAGGAAGATCCTGCATAAGCATTTTCTTCAGCCGTTTTCCAGCTATATGTAACCTCATCTGAGAGTCAGGTGCCAACTGAAAACAGAAACTCTTGAGAAGAATCCTTCCTCACAATAAACACACAGCCACCCTAAGGATGCTCCTATCAAATAATCCAATTTGAGGCAAGAACATGCTGGGAGTAAGTTACGCATGATGTTTAGGTACTGTAAAACCCAGTGGTGGACATAAGTCAGTTCACTGTTCATTTCCTGAACACATACACCAGTGGTTTTAAAGTATTTTCCATAAACACATGAACTCGGTATTTATTAATACTTTCTGTAATCTGGAACACACATTAACTTCCCTATTTCCTTCTCACCGCTCTCTCTCTCTCTAGAGTTGGATGTCTCGAGACAAGTCTTGGTCTCGAGACTGGTTTCGAGACCACTTTTATGTGGTTTTGGGGTCGTCTTGGTCTCGACAGACTTTGGTTTTGGTCTTTGTCTTGGTCTCGAAGGACTTTGGTCTTGTCTTGGTATAGCTCTCTCGTTCTTGCTGTCTCCGATCGTTAGTGGTCGGGAGATTTGGAGTCAACAGTATCCATGACACACAACGTAACGTTCGATAATGTGTCGTGCGCAAAAGCCTCCGCTCTAAGCCGATGCTTTTTAATGAATCAGAAGAGTTGACTCCCATTGAGCGAAAGCCGGCTCCCCACTTAATGTTCTTTTGCTGCTCAGCTCTCACACAGTGGCTGAGCTATGCTCCAATCCCTACATATTGTGGCCAAATCACATGCAAGGATAAAGTATAATATCATTATGTGAAAAGCAAAAGGGTGAGAGACGCAACACTCAGTTAGTGAGTGAGTGAGACAGTACACAGCGGCGAGAAGGGTTGGGCAAGTGCATCTCAAAAACACGTAAATATAAATATGCCTGACACCCATAAACGAAGCAGCATCAGGGTGCATGTCTTTTACATTTGATTACAGAATTTGACTTAAAATGGGTTTGACTAAATAAATGTGACCATTAACTTCAAAATAACATATGCATGTCACTTTGTGTTGATAGGCCTAAACCATTTCAGGGAATTTGATACCATACAGTGTAATTTAGCTCGTACTACTACAAAAATCAGTTACAAAATCAGTTACATATTTGCCATTCTTTAGACAGTTGTAGGAGGTGTTAGCTGTTTAGTCAGATGACTTTAGGACTAGTCAGTAATGTCATGTCAAGTCCTCAACAGCACACAAAAGTTAAGAAAGTCTTTTTTTCCCGGTCTCGGTCTTGGTCTTGGTCTCGTTTCGACTTTGTCTTGGTTTTGACTCAGTCTGTCTTGGTCTTGGTCTTGTCTTGGTCTCGATACCCTCTGGTCTTGGTATTGTCTTGGTTTAGGTGGTCTTGACTACAAATCTACCTCTCTCTACTAACCCTCAACACACCCTCCCCTTGGGAGATCCTTCCTCCACCAATTACAGCACCTCCAAAGCTTTGTCCACCAAGCATTGGTAAACAGAAATTAAATACGTTGAAATACAAAACTTCAACAACACATAAATTCAGACAACTCAAGGATTTTAACACATGACATTTTAAAGAATCACCTTGTCTAAAATAAGCACAAGCTTGACCAAATTTTTTTACGGGGCTATACTAGAACGCATCTCTACAAGAAAATGAGGAGTGGGATTGTGTGATTGCTATGGTTACTGTTGTTGCTATAGTGTTGCTAGATAGTTACTAATAGTGCAAAGGCCTTGCAGTAAGATCCTTGTTCATCAAACTTTAAGTTTTTTTATTTCTGTGAGGGAGCTCTTAGAGAGTGGATGGCAGCACATCATGGCAGCTTCTCTGGGTCCAACACCCTTGGTGCACAAATGTCTTTTCATTCAACTTCACTCCAAACCTCCGCTATCATGTATTCCATGGGAAACCATTTCTCCCCTTAGGCCATCAGACTACTTGATCAAAACTGAAACATAAAATGTACAAACCAACACAACCCTCAACTTAATTTCCCTCTTCTCCTGCTTCCTCCTCACACAATTCATATACACACAGATCCATTCTGCCTCAGGCTCCTGTAGCCTGTATAAATAGGCCTCTGTTTAATATATTTCACACTCTCTGTTCTGTTGCTGCACCATTTTGCACCATTAATTTTATTGCTGTCTTCCTCTATTCTGCATTTTTGCACCCAAAACTCTATTTCTAGAATACTGCCATTATACCAATGTACACACTAGTACTATAGCTATCGGCTGTGTGTTGTATTGTTCTGTTAATTTGTTTCTTTTTCTTGCAGTCTTTTTCCTCTGTTCTGTTGTTCTATTCACTCTATACTGCACATACAGATGAAATTACTTTACCCTCTGCTGACACTTCCACCAGTTGTGACACACTGCGTTTCTCCAGAATGTAGTGTCACACACACTCTGAAATTCTCCGTTTATACCATAAACTTGTCAACTGTGCTAACAGTGCTAAATCAAACATTTATGTACTGATTATTTTAAATAAAGCACGACAAACAGAGACATATGTTTCATAACATAATGGAAGCGACTCAACCACAAACGTTTTTCAATTACCATTATGGGCCCCTGATCATCTCGATGTCAGGATTCATTTATCATAGAAATAAAGCCCTTCCATTCTAAGAGCACCTGTTGGGCTAGTGGTTAGGGCTCTTGCCCTGCGATCAAAAATACATGAGTTTAAATCCCACTTTGGTGAATGGGTTTTAATGCAGAGGTAGAATTTTGTGCTGTTCTCACTGTGTGCTCTGACATTTATTATTTTGTCTGTGTTTTTTAAAAGGAAAGAAAGTTTTCCAGTGATTATAGTTTAAATGGATAATATTTAATGCTTTCTTGCTTTTAGCCTGTTCAGTGGGGTCAAGGAAAATGATGTTTGCATTGTCTGAATGCTAAATAAATATCTTCTTATTATTTTAAAATAGTAATAATTTCTTTCAGATTTCAGTTTCGGTTTTCGGCTAGGGCATTTCCCCATTTCCGGTTTTCGGTTTCGGTCCAAAATAATCAGTTCGGTGCATCCCTATTACGAATACATCATCATAATGTGAGGGGTTTCAGTGCTTTTGCACAATGTACCCAAATATTGGCTTCTTAGCCAAAAATAATTAGTGTTAAAAAATATATATTATCCACTCTTAGCAGGGATCAGACCTGTGATGTTTTGATCATCTCACTCAGCATGGTGGGGGGCATTACACCGGTCAGTATTTTCAGGACAAATAGTGTGGAGTGAATTGCTCAAACCTGAAAAAATGGACACATAAACACCAATAAAAAACAAAAGAAAAACAATAGTGTTATTGTTTACAATCTTCCGGTGAAATGGCTAATGCTTACACATCTGCACCACTTTAGAACAGGCATGTCTCTGAGTGTCTTGGTTCTTTCCAGTGGTTTATCCTCATGATCTTGAGGAGTTTCTCATTTGAATCCTGGTTCTTGTGAGCATTTCGTCCTCCTGTTCTTGAGAAGTTTATCCTTTTTAGTTTTAGTTAATTTTTTACACAAATAATTTCCATGGAATCAAATAGGAAAAAAACTGCAGTGAGTTCTCTGGTGTGCTGGGGAGACTATTGGCCTAGTGGCAACACCTCATGGACTTGGGCAGGTTTGCTGTTGTGTTTACATCTGACCCTCTGGCCCTCTATTCTGCTGGGCTATTGAAAAAAACATAGGCATGTGTTTATAGCAGTCATGCTCTATCTCGTCTTGCTTCCCTTTGTCAACATTTTTAAAAGTGGTTTCTCCTGTTTGTATAAACCTGCGCCTGTTTGCCTCCTGCACATGTCTGCTTGTTTGTAACCCAGCACTGTCTGTTGTGTCTTACCTTCATATATTTAAACACCACATGTGTTTAGTTTTGTTGCTGAACCGTGTGATTCCTGTATTAGTATTTGTATCTGTGATAGTGTTTCTGGCTCAGTGTTTAGACTGTCTGTGCTTCTTCATTTTATTTGTTAATACTGACCACTTAGTCCAGGACCCAGTTCATGTTTGTGCAAATAGTGTTTAGAAAAACACAGATTATCCTTGAATTTTCTGTGTTTTGAACAAAGAAAATATTGGCACTTGATGAATGAAACAAAATGTACTTGTAAAATTCATTTATTAATTTATTTTTGAAATGGACTTCCTGTGCTACTTTACATGCTACTGCTGAATCCTCATACTGCGTATTCACTGGAAGCTGCTTGTGGACAGCATGATAAACCCAGAACCAGTTATCACATATACTGGGACCAGAAGTGGAAGTTTAAATTGTTTTATCAGAATCTTTTAATAAATAAAACTTGACTTTACCCATTAAATCCATTTTTTCGCTTTACGCTATCTGCAAATGTAAATCTAAAAATTCATAAACATTCCATTATATTTTTGATTTGAATTTGTCCACCCTACAGTGATATAGTTTGTTGGTTTGTTTGTATAAAGTTCTGTGCCATGGTACTCTTTAGGCCCTGAGGTGTAATTTTTCCCTAGCTGTACAGAGAGGGGGTGTCAGGTTTCCTCAATTCCTACACTGAGGAATGTGTTCCTTCTTACAAACATCCCAGATACACAAGAACACAACTGCTGAGCTATAGTTGTGCTGCCCATCACAGAGTGGCGATGTCCATGCACTCATAAATATGAGGCAACAGTTCTGCAAGGCAAAGCAGAGAGAAAAACAGAAGAAAGCTCAAATTCATATTTATAATCTTTGTATATTTATGTATACAGCTTCAGAAATAAAGGGACCACTGCCATCTGCATCTTTATGTGTATGTCAACAGTTTCATTCCGATATCTGTAACATTTCCACACAAGCACCTCATTCTGCTTTATGAGGGACTGATTAGTGAACACCTGAATCGCATTTAATTTAATGAGGTCAAGTATAAAAAAACACTGCTGTAATCAACACTCTCCTCTCACAATGGTTGGTAAAACACTACTAGAATTTCATCAAAGGTAATTTATGCCATTTTGTTATAATTATACAAGTTCTGTGAACATTGCATAATTTCTGTAATTTTGGTGTTTTATCATTCCTTTAAAATTTGTTTTAAAGAACTATTTTTATATGGAAATTAGAAGAAATATTATCAGCAGTTCAATATTGTCAAGGCTGTTCAGTTCAATACTTGCACCTATTAAAAATAAAAACTGAGAAACAGAATATTTTTGCAATGGTCTATAAATTTTTTCCAGAGTTGTGCATGTGAAAGAATAAATCTAAATGTTAAGAAAAATAAAAAAATGTAAACATTAAGCAGAGATGAAGTGCTTACTGATAAAATGTTCCAGACATAACATCCACAAAGCCACCTGGAAGAAAAGCTTATTTCAGACAAGTTTGCTTTATACATGCATGAATACTTGTAAGATGTTACTAAAACACTTAAGCATTAGTTGAATTTAATTTCTGCCCACTTCATTCATCCCCAATTACCCAGCTAGCCTCTCTTACCTGGTTCACAGACCGTCTCACAGACCACAGGACAGATATAACAGTAGGAGCATTGCTGAAGACAAACATATAAAAAATGTACAGTTATGGTATAGGGTCATCATAGTAAAGAGCCATATGACAGAACAGTAGAGAAAAATAAAGTCTGAGCAGTAATGACACGGGATAAGCCTTCCAAGCTTTCAGACTTGCAAACCAGTTCTGCAGGCTGACATTCACCCAGGAATTGTCTAAATTCTGAACTATACTATATAGTTCTGTGCTACTCCTGAATATTTCACACAAACATAGATGAAATTCCCATGTAATCCATATCCAAGATTGATATTAGTAACAAAATTAGCCCTTACTTCACAGTGCTGGCAGTGCGTTGATGAGTCTCCTGCCTCGCACGGACACTCATCACAGATGCTGCAGTGCTGGGAGAGAAGGGGACATTTTGGGCACTGTCAAACATCAGGCTGACTTGTTCTGTGGCTGCATGATTGGTGCACAATTCACGATTGGTTCATCATTAACTCTAAACAGCAGCCATGTTTCACCATAATGTTTTTAAATCACTGACGGAGATTCAAATACTGGTAGCAAAATGGACCCTAGCTAATTATTTAAAGCCAATTGGACAGCACCAAAGGAGCTTAAACCACTGTAAATGACTGAAATAATTTATGAAGCACATATTTATGTTTTAGCATCTTTGAAAGTCCAGTGATTGATTAACACTGTTAAATAATTTTGTACGGGTTAGGTATATTGGTTACATTTTTAAGTTTATTGAATGGTAATCTCAGTAGTATTTGTAGTTGACTGTGTGACTCTGAACCCTGAGACTGCGGGTTCAGACCCTGGTCTCTATGGAGCATCCCACTTTCCCTGTGTGGCCGCTTTACTAGGTTCAGCGTATGACCCATTCTATCCCTGAGGCTTATCCAAAATAGAGAGTAATCCAGGTGATAGAACATGGCACCAGAGTAAGTGGACATACTCCAATGAGATCATCAGGTATTTTGATGCTCAGTTTCTGTTTACTTGACTTACATATTGGAAAATATGTTCTAATATGTTGAAACCTTTTCAATGAATATTTCCCCTCCACCATGCCTATGTAATATGGATTTGTGTGGGTTTGTTTGTTGTTTTATTTTTTGCTATGTAAAATGACCTTAGGTTTGTGAAAGGCACTCTATAAATGTTAATTATTATTATTATAATTTTACATTTTTATTTGTTTTTATTTTAAATTTATTAACTTTTGCACAGGCTATGTTTTTTTTTGTTTGATCCCTTCCCCCAGTTTGCTAAATTGAGCAGAATTGTGTGGCTTATAATACTGATTTCACTTGTCACATCTGAGCCATGAAATTTACTAAATGTTGAATACATAACAGGGTCTGGCAGTGTCCGGTGAGTCGAGTCAGACCTGCCTTTCTAGCTTCTTCCACTGGCTGGGAGGATCCAGCAGCCTAAAGGGAGACAGACCTGACTATCTGCTTACCTCATTTAGTCACGAGGGGTCCAGCTATTGGCCAATACCTTACCTAATGACTTACTCAGAAACAAAAGATAAGATAAGAAAGAATGAAGACAGTTCTTGTGTCATTAACATGCTCACTGCAACAAGAAAGAATTTGCACTCTAACTTTCTCAAAAGCGTTTCTCAGAGCATCCTCATTCATGTAGAGAAAACATTACGCATCAGTTCAACTCTGTTTTTGTGAAACATTTACACCAGGAGATTCAGGATGATTAGATATGGGGCGCCGTTTGTAAAAGCAGCACCACAAATTTAGAGGTGTCATTTTTTCAACATTTATCGCAATGTTCACACAATTTTCACACATTTAGAGCTAAATCTGTTAAAAACAACATTGTTAATTTGGGTACATTTTCT